>JAIPRL010002022.1:42652-67878 GCA_025469235.1 Pemphigus obesinymphae | reverse complement strand
TACTTTCCATACTTCTACTGGTACTCCATCCGGTCCCACCGCTTTCTTATTTTTCATTTTTCTCACAGCACTCCACACTTCCTCTTCCCTTATTAAATCTACCATACCCAAATTCCACTCTACCCGACCAATTGCCTCTCTTGGAAATTCTTCATTTAATAATCCCTCAAAATAGTCTTTCCATCTCTTTATTACTTCCTTTTCCTTTGTTAACGCCCTCCTATCCTCATCTTTTATACACCAAACATTTCTAAAGTCCCTGGACTGTTTTTCTCTTTCCTTAGCCAGCCTGTACACTTCTTTTCCGTAATAACAATAATACAATAAAAAATAAACGATTCCGCACACTATAAAACACCGCTAGTTGCACCAACGGAGAACAAATTCCCAAAAACAAACATCACCTAAAGATCTGCTGTGGCCAGACCCAGACAAAGTTTACTGCATCTATGGTCAGCACACAATACTGCCGACAACTACTGGTATATCCAAATAAAACGAAAGAGGCATCAAAATAAAACCAAAAAAAAAGGCTGAAACCAAAATGAACGGCAGTGACAACAATGAAAAAAATGGCCGCAGCAAGAGCCAGAACAACAGCAAACCGCAAACCTCGCTGTCCGGCTTGCACGAGATAAGAAAGAGTCACAGCGCTTCAATATTCATAGTTCAGAACGGTCGCACACAAATGAAATATGAACTTACGAGCAACTCCTCAGTGTCACCATCAATTTACAATAAATGTAAGCACTAACAGATTTTGATGACACTAAGGACCGTGACTTTCAATATTTATACAAAAAATAACAGAACCAAAAAAAAAAAAAATAAATAAATAAATATGCCGACCGTTCCCGCCATACACACTGTATCTACATAACAAGACTGATAGTACCTGCAAGTGCTGCCAACCAGCTGTGCATAGTATTAAAAAAAAGAAAAACCAAACCTAAACAGAGTTAACTCTAAAAAAAATTCGAAAACGTCATTCTGTTGACTCCGAGTTAACTCTTGTTAACCAAATTAAAGTGGTAGGTTACCTAAAAAAAAAAAGCGAAAATGGTATTACTTATTACTTTTATTAGTAACTCTATACTGATAGTAATTCTCATCATATATATTATAAATATAGAAGTAATTTTAATTTATATTGAATATTGAGCACAAAGTACAATTATATAGAAATTTATTGAAGCACATAATAGATACGTAATTTAAAGAAACTAGAATCTTTTCAATCATGTTTGTGTCTCATGAGTTACTTATCAAAAAATCATATAATTTATTATGAATATTAAAAATCGTTCGGATTTACGGAATAATCTTGATTGAACTACTCTACTTGAGTAAAATTGTATCCAGTGTTGAGCCCAGATAAGTACTTTTTAGTTTTTATCTAAATAAAGATAAAGATAATTTAAGTAAAATGTATCTAGATAAAGATAATAGATAATTTATCTAAAATTTATCTAGATTAAAGCAGATAATTTCTTTTAAAATAATTGATTATTAGTTTAAATATATAATGCGTTACATACCTACAATTTACATTTTATTTATAGACTTAAATGAAAAATGTATTGAAATAATAAAATTTAAAAAGAATCCCATTTAACGTTTTATAATAATATTGTTTTTTTGTTTATACATGTCCAACTATAAAGTAAAAATATATGTATTAATTTACAAATATTAAAGTTTAAAATGGAATGTTTTATAAAAATGTTATCACAGCTCTACGCAAACCTTCAACATAATAATTAATAATATTAAGTACCTAATATAAATTTTTTAAAAAGGTTCACTTCGCCCGTTAGGTGGAAGCACTTCGCTTATCGTATAAGTTACACTTGATAAATGTATTGCATTTGAAAACAATGATAATTTAAAAAAAAAAAAAACGATTTTAAGCGAAGCTTCAATATACTATACATACGATACATAACTATTAATATTAATGATGTTATTCAGTTATTCGTGATTTCAAAATATTAAACTACACAAAAATATTTATCTAAATAATACAATTATTTATCTTAGATAGTACTACAGATAATTCATATATTATTTATCTAGATAAGATAAAGATAAAGACATTTTTATCTATATAAATTTATCTTGATAAATCTCAACACTGCTCATATCCACTTTACTCTATTCTACCATCGACTCTACTCTAACTATATGCATATTAGAACAAAACTCAGAATGGCTGTTCTATTACTGAACATATGATATCAAATGACATAAAATGTCAGTCCTCGTGCGTTCAATGTCCCCGAGCCGTGATCGTCGAGAACAAAGGATTTTCAAACAGTGACGCACCCCTGGTAGAATATAGTGAATATAATTATTTATGTTTTATACTAAGTGTTTTATATTTTTATTCGTCATTACTACAATACGAGTATCATAATATTACTATACTTTAAGCCAATCGATTGGTATTAGGTTGAGCATATTTAAAAATAAAAAAAAAAGGGACCAAAAAAACATGGAACAAGCAGAAAAAAAAATTAGGTCATTTGCGTTGTTTCCTCGCACAAATCCCCGAAAATTACTTTCCTAAAATATTAAAAAGCAAAAATTATATAAAAAAAAAAAAAAGAAAAAAAAAGAAGCTCGACAAAAATAGGACTCTACACCTTCTATCATGATCGATGATGGCATTTGTCGGAACACCGGGACACGATACCTACTCAAATACGGGACGTAAATAGTCACACTAATATAGTTTTTAATAAATATTATAACATCCAGACGAATAATCGACAACAATAATAATAATAATAACATTGATAAGGGACCCCATATCGCATAAACCAACATGTATCGCTGTAATAATATTATCCACGTATTCGTCACGCGCTGCCCACACACGACGTCTGCAGATTATTCGGTACATAATTTAATATTTTATGTACACGTGGCTTGTTATGTTCCAAGTGTACTTTTACAAACAAAATTATTTTCCGTTTGTCATTATAATAGCCGTCGGAATTCATCCCCAATCGTTTTGACCACATGTGCTACATGTCCTGTTATCACAACCCTCGTATATAATACGATATTCGTGCTGTGTCAAGCATAGGATCTCTGGTTGAATTATTTGTATTCTCGGTGCAGGCCAATGCACATGCAGGCATGTTTCATTTTCATTTGCACGCGTTATCGATAACTGACCTCACACCCCGAAACATTATTGTATTAAACTATTAATTTTAAAAAGGTATTAAAATGATTTAACTTGATTTTCTAGAAACATATAACCGTTGGTCAATGACAAATACATTGTATATAAGTAATTCAAATAAAATCCATTTAAAACTATTTGAAAATGTAATAATATAATATATATATATATATATTATAAAGGAACTGTTTATACTGATAAAATCCGAAAATACGCCTGATATTTGACCCTGCAACTATCATTACTTTATTAATTTTTTGAAAAGAGGTCCCTGAAAATTAGCTTAGCAAATTCTGGTAACACGATATAATATTGCGAATACCATATTGTTGTAAGCAATGTTTAGATAACCGGAGTGAAAAATCGGAAAAAAAATATAAGAATACGAATATCTTAATTAATATTTATGGCCAATTTTTTTCCCCGATACAACTTTTTAAATTAAAATTTCCCATTAAAACCATATTTTCAAAAAAACTAATTTTAAAGTCAGGGCAGTATGCTACAATACCCAGGTTGAACCAATACACATAATACTTATCAGTTGTTTAATTAGGGGGGGATGCTGAGAAACAGAACTACTCTTCATATTTCTCACATGTAACAGTTGCGTACAATCCTTATTTATTTATCAAAAATCACAGATAATGCAACGTCTCTTTCATTTTTATTTATAATCTTTTAAAAATATAAATTTTACATGAAAAATGAATGGGTAGGTACGTAAAATTACAAAAACGATTGGTTTTTGTCTTATCGGCCGTATTAGGTAAAAATCATGATATAAAATATTGAATGATTGATCTTGTGTCCTGTAATATTATTATTAAACCATTTGGTATCATAGATAATAAATAATCTTCTTCGTTATCCATAAATAACTTAAATTATATTGTAAAATTAGGAGGGAAAGAACTCAATATCGATAAATTCCCATTCTTACCTTTTTTAACACTTCATTTTGTTGGTGGCATGGCGAATTTACGTTCCACCACTATATGCAGTAATGCTATGAACATCGACGGTTTTGGATATTCCGCTATCTTGCAGTCGTTTTTATTTGCATTTTGGTTCAAGTAGAATGAATGGGAAATATAAGATTTCTGATATAAAATTTACTATATTTGGTACATTAAAAAGATCAATTTTTAATTTTCTCAGCAGTTTTTTCTAAGCCTAATAAAGATATTTTAAGTCCAATAAAGAAAAACTATAACCATTTTGGTTATAAATCAGAAAATAATAATGTAAAAGATTTAAAATTTGCACCAAATATTTATATAATAGCCATATAATTATTGTTATTACAATGGTTATAACATGGTATTATGTTTATAGTATAACTTTAAATGATGTTTAGACTGATTAACATATTAACGTGATAACATTTTCAAAAACTTGACCATTTTCAGTAATTTATAACTATTTTTGTAATTTTATTTTCTTAAGTATATAATATAATATACACATTTTAATAGAAGTCAGATTTTCAGTAGGTTTTTCGATTTTTCCAGTAGATATTTTTGTATACCTATACTTACATGAAAACTAATGAAAATGACGGAAAATTATAACAAATTAAAATCTAATATCAGAAACTTGAAATTTATACTAATTATTTACTATAGTACTGATAAATTGATAAATTAACGTGTATAATTGTTATGATGAAAATGTGTTCAAAACTTTTTGATAGCTTTCCATAATTTATAAAAAAAACTTTTAAATTTAATTTTAGATTCTAAGTGAAGAGCCAGTGGTTTCACAATGATGATTATTTATTTGTGATAGTTGTATTTTTCTGAAAACCACTTTTTGACAGAAGACTAATATAAGTCTAAAAGGATTTAATCTAAATAAAAAAAATATTATGTATTCATTTTCTGGTTACAAATTTTATCAAACCTAATCTTTAAAAAGATCATTTTTCAAAATTTAGTTTATGTAATGTAACAGGTGTTACATTACATTGAATAAGAATTTTTAGGTAAGGAGCTTTCTAATAGAAAACTTTTGTATAGTTCATACCTACATTAGAAAGGTTAATTTTGTATTTTCTCATTAATATTCTTAAAAAAACATCTCACGCCCATTTTGAAGACGTTATATATACCTATATATATAGGTATATATTATAGAGGGTTTAATAAGGATATTTTAAAAAAATTAAAATTTAAAAATCAAATAATGTTTTAATAGATTTTGAAAGTATTTTATAAGTTGACCTAAGTTCTATTTTCATTATCCCGTAACTACGATATATAAATATATACCTATATATTATATCAAACTACGCTAAAAATCGTCAATCGAACGCAGTGATTTATCTTTGTTTTAATTTTAAAACCGAAAAGACAGTTCACCAAATTTCACCATCTATATCTGGGCGAGTTTTAAATATTTATCCATTTTTCAACAAAAAACTGTTATAAATTGAAAATCATAAATCAACTAACACACGTGTAAAACTACTGGGAAAATTGAAAAATTACATCTTTAACTATAATTATTAATTTCCTACCAGAAAGCTCTTTATTCAAAAACTACTACTCAGCTTTTTCTATCCAAAAACATATATAATACGTATAGTACAAACATAAAATAACATTTAAGCAGAGCTGTAAAGAATACTTTTAAAAAGTATTTGAGTAAGTAAAAAAAATATTGTTGAAAAAAGTAATCAGAGTAATACTCAAATACATATTTATCCGATATATTTAAGTAAATACTCAAATACATTAAAAAAGTATTTGAAATAATTTTTAAATACTTTAAAAAAATGTATATAATATATATATATATATATATATATATTTTATTCACAATTAATTAAAGGTCTTCTTCTCCTTCACCTTCTCTCCCAATTATTTGGAGTTGGCCTCCTTAGTCCTACACTTCTACTTAACTCTATTTCCTACATCATCTTCATTTATTCCCACCTTCCTAATATCACTCGCTATTACATCCCCCCCTCTTTTTCGGCCTTCCTCTCCCCCTCTTTCTATAAACATACAATTCCTTTACTAATCTTCTGCCTCAGTCTCTTCTCACCTTAATACATGCCCAAACCCTCTTAATCTATTCTCTCTCATTTTGTCAACTATCGAAGCTACTCCTGTACTTCCTCTTATATACTCATTCCTTATTTTATCCTCTCTAGTAGTTACTCCACTCATCCACCTTAACATTCTCAACTCTGCTTTACTCATTCTCTGTTCTATTTTCCTATCTACTGCCCAACATACAATATTGCAGGTCTCGCCACTGCCTTATAAAATTTACCTTTTAACCTAATAGAGATTCTTTTGTCACACAAAACAACTGAAGCTTCTCTTCACTTCATCCATCCACACTCAATCATGTTTCAAATCCTCTTCGAAGCACCCAATATTTCTGTACAACGGACCCTAAATACATGAACCTCTCATCCACAATAATTCTATTACCTATATAATAATATAAAATATTATACCTAATTGTATATAATAATAATTGTACATAATATTTACTGATATTTTTTGAACAAATTATGTTTCTGAAAATGTATTATTAATATAATTATATGATTTATTATATTTCAAAAATATAATTTGTTAAAAATGTTTATCAGTTAAGTATATTGATGTTCTTTTTTTTGTTATAGTAGTAGTATTCCACCACCTATGGAAAATATTTTTTCGCTTATAATGCTTATAATCACACTCTAATAGTGTAATCACATGATTTTAAATTTTGATCTATCTATTAATTAATCATATAACTTATCTGATTTTATAATACATATTTTTTTTCTTTCGTGTACAATTTGGAAGAAGTGATATTTTGATTCTTAATAATATAATATATAATATAACATAAATATAAAATGTAAAAGTATTTCAAATAAATTAGTATTCAATGCCATAAAAATGTATTTGAATACTACTCAAATACAAGAAAGAAAAAAAAGTATTTGAATACCAATATTCAGGTACTTTTACTCAAATACTTTACAACTCTGCATATAAATCTATAACCATCATGGCATGTTTATTTGTTATATTCCAATTTATAACAATTTTTCGTTATGCTTATGAAAACTACTAGAAAAATCAAAATATTACCTCTATACAGTACAAACTACTTACATTTTCTATCAGAAACTTCTATATCTGAAAATCTTTACTTTATTTCATTTACCCGAAAAAGTGTATATATAACACACACATTTTAAAATGAAATTTAAAAAAAAAACACATCACTGAAGGAAAACCTACAATACATTCATCGTTACACTCAGAACCTAAACCATTTGTTCACGTTTTTCTATGTGTTTTATACTTTCAAATTCATAAATTTTATTTTCAAATCATTTTGAGTGATTCAAGAATATTAATATACCAATTACGTATTTGCAGTATTTTTATTCTAAAATGTAAAAAAGGTAAGTAGTACTTTAAAAAATATAATTATTTAATTTTATTATCGCTGAACGCCGAAATTCACAGTTCTATATAGAATATATAATTATTTTACTAAATATAATTTATATTTTCAAGTTTGCAAAAATGTAAAATCGAATCTATTATATCATCCATACAATTATCTAAATACTCTAAATGATACTACCTACCTATATTACGCATGTTCTCATATTATTATATAATATACCTATAGAACAAAATATAATATCTAGGTAACTAAAAAACATATTAAATGTGGAATATAAAAGGAAATTCTATGGCACTTAATATTGTTTTTATTATCTTTAAAGTTCTATATCTATAAAGTTTTTATATTAATACTAAATAATTTTTTTTTTTTTTTGTGAATACAATCTATTTTGGGTTATTATAATATTAGTTAATAATGTACCTATATACATAATTTAAAATAGTTTACGATCAAACAAAATACAAAACGCGTAGATAAATTTACCTACTGAATTTAGCACTAAACATACGCAATGGCTGATGCTTTTGTGATAGGTATATTCTACAATATGTTCCTACTTTCGGGAACGGATTTTACTGTATAATTACGACATTTTATCAAATACTTATTATATATTCATGAAATTTTTTGTAAATTGGTTGTAATTTAATTTTATATATTTTTGTAAATAAGTATATTATACTATTATGTAAATATTTCAAAGAATTTTTGATTTATTCTCCCTTCTACGATTATTATGTTTGAGCACGTCGCAGCTACATATCTTATCAAATTTCAATGAAAAACTCGCAATAAAATATCGTTTTTATCGAAAGAAATGATTTATCATCGCTTCCAAATTCAATATATCCTAATTCAACCAATATCCCACCCAACGAGTGAAGTGCTTTCATCTCCTACTGACCTACCTTTTTAAATTACATAATACAATTTGGCTATATTTTCATTACTTAATATACCTTAGTGAAATTTATTTTAGATTCTGAACGAAGCGATGAATATATTGGATTCATAATGATGTGTTTTATTTTTTATTTTTTTATGTATGTGTACACTTTTTTGACCAGAAGGAGTAAAGTCGGAGTTTTTTGATATAGAGGATTTTGTTAAAATGTCCACAGTAGTTGGTACTTTTAACAGAGGTAATTTTTTGATTTCCTAACTGGTTTTAAAAAGTGAAACCAAAAAATATCATTTTTAAGGAAATATCACGAAAAATTGTTATAAATGAGAAAATTACAAATAAACTGTTACCGACCATATATAGGTGATATGTCCGAAAATTATTATATATTGAAAAATTAGAATGCCGGAAACTTGAAATGTACGCCAAATATTTACTATAGCACTATATATGTGTGTTGATGTATTTTTTATTAGTCATATGTAAATTCTAGTAGTAATATTCACGTTATATACACAGTGAACCTTCGCTCAGAATCCTTTTTTTATCGAAAGAAATGATTTATCATTGCTTTCAAATGCAATATATGCACCCAGTACCGGATCTAGGTGGATGAAACGGGGCAACGTAAAATTATTTACGCGTTTTGTCCCGTTTTGCCCAATCGCTTGTCGGTTTATTACGTTTTTTTGATTATTTACCATTTTCAAAACGATTTATGAATTTAATAAATTTTTTATATGCTCTATAATTATTTTTGGATATTTTTTACAAATACTCTATATATATACACACTGTATTCACCACCGGGCCGTATATCCTATACCCAAAGAGCCATTTGCTTGCACCTCCTACCGACCGGCTTCGTTTTGTGGCACGTAATTCATATTTTTTTCTCTCTAAATTTTATACGAATAATGAAAAATAAATATGTTGTTACATTATTTTGGTTACATACATTGCAAATAACATCTGGTCGCTATGGATTCAGTTACGTATAGTGTTGAACTGTCAATAATTCCGATATAAACAATAATTGCTGCAAGTTATATAATATATTGTTATGAGTTCGTACGATTTGAGTTTATGGTATAGGTAATACCTATATATATACTTTCAGTAAGTCACTTCACTATATACGTCTATTATATATTATATATTATCTGTACGGTTTGGTCGATAATATTATAATTTTAGTACAGATATTTTATACTATAGGTAATAAAAATAACGATTGCGATATCGCACTGTTGGTTTAACGCTACCATTAGATACTATACTTATCGACCAAATTTGTCATGGTTGACTGCGTCTGAGATACATGTAATAAAAAAAAAAAAAAAAAAAAAAAAAACAGTAAAGAATACGAAAATTGATATGAAATCGAAAATTGATATTATGATATATTATAGGTACGAAAAATAAAAATTATTGTATTATATTATACCGCTACAGTAGGCTTTACAGTGTGAAGACCCCGTAAATTCTATATGTAGATCCCTAAAAGTATTTATCGAATACATTTTATATATTTTAGCTGATTTACTTACTTACTTGCTCGGATATTTTTACTGCGATTAAAAGCAATTTCTTGTATTTTCCTTCAAAGTTCGTATTCCATCAGTAAAAAATGGTATATTGTAAAATTATTTTGGAAGTATATTATACTATTATCCTATACCTATATAAAATATATAGGTATATAAGTAAACCATACTTGATGTAGTAAACAAAAGGATAATATTCTTTGAGTAATATATATTTTTTTCTTTTTTTTCTTTTAATGATATACAAATATGCTTTCTGAATAAGGTTTATTTATTTTATTTTTTTTATATTTATTTATTTCATCATATTGAAATGTCTTTAACGTAAAATGTAAGTATATTTATTTCAATCAGAGACGTACACGTTGTGGTATAGGTACCAACCTAGATAGATCTCCCTGTAGTCTTTTTTTAAAAAAATTTTAATTTCGTTGTATTTTTACGTATTATTTCTCTTTTATTTATTTATTTTCGATTTTGTTATCACTAAATGTTTATTACTGTATGTATAAGTAACTATAATCATTTCTTATAGTTATTAGTATTATAACCGTACGGGGACGAATGATGCAATCGTTAGAATTTAAAAATTAATTAAATATAATATAATGATAAGAATTAAGAAAGAATAGTAAAATATAACTTCATAATCTTATCTATTACATAAAAAAATTAGGAAAAGAGTGTATGTCCTTGAAAATATATTTGAATCGATAAAAATGTTTTTATAAAGATTCGGCAGATAGGTTTATTTTTATGTTTATCAGAAATATTCACAACACTTCTGATTTAAACATATATCGCCGCCTTCGAATATCCCTAAATGGATCTTTTTAAAAAAAGTTTTACTACTTTTGCGATAAATTTTTGAGTTCAAGGCCCAAGATTCGTACCTCAACCTGAATGATATATAATAAAGTATGACAGAAATGTTTTTGAAATTTGTATTAGTATTAAATTTTTTTATCATAATCTTCAAACTTTTATTTCATTTTCTATTTGATCCTTTTTTGCGAGAAAATCATATGCATGATTTCAATATTTGGGGAATATTTTATCCAAGCAGATATTCGATATATATATATATCCTATGCATTTAAGAATGTGTTTAAAAAATAATAATTTCGAGTTTATATCTATTTTAGATATTATAAAATACCAAAACGATAAAAAAAAAAAACTAATAAATTATATATTATGCTTATTATATTGATAATGGCAAAATAATTTTAACTCAAAAACATCCATACATCGTGAGCTTCGATGGTCATTCCAACTATTTGTCTACGAATATATTGTAATCAATGACTTGTATAAATTGTTTAGCAGAAAATCTATTTAAAAATATTTTTTGAATGAAAATAATTAATTTCTATGCATGGTATATAATTCTTCAGTGTCCCCCGAAATAAAACATTTCGGTTCTTTAGAAATATTCTATTTTCAATCGTGTTCGATCAGAGTTGATCGTATAATCTGTCAAATATTATTCAAACGAAGTGTAAATTAACACGCATGGCGCCGTATTTTTAGCGTTGTTAACACGATTTAAATCTTTCGTCTTTATAATAATATATACACATAATACAATCGATTGAAAATTTCATGTGTAGGCAGATTATTTCAGTGTTTGTCGGGAAAAAAACGTTATAATCACGATTTTTTTTTCTGCAAATCGGTCAAAAATATATGAAACCGTGTGAAATTTATGGCTCGAATCCTGAATTAGAGATGAGTATAAATTATAAACTATATTATATGCATGTGTGGTTCTTAACGTCAGTGAACAAAAAAATTTCAGTGAATTTCGAAATTGTCAAAATATTAAAGCAATGGGTCGTTTCAAATTTTTTCCGGGTGTGCGAGCTTTCGCAGGTAGTCCAATGGCCATTTTTCACTCTATAATGATACCTACGAAAATATCTACTATTCTTTAAAAACGTAAATAAGCAAAAAAAAAAAAGTTATTGATTTTTTTCTAACTATATATATACCTACTATACGAAAATACTTCTATACTTCTTTAAAAACGTAAATTTATTAACAAAAAAAAACCAAACTTTTTTTTTGGTCGACTAAATTATAATTATGGCGGCGCATTAGAACATTGACAGGCCACATTTAAATTAGTAATGGTACCGTTACACCTTTCCCTCAAATTACTTTAAATAATTAACGTTAATATTTTTAAAAATTAACTTAATAATAATATTATTATTATATAATAAACGGAAATATTTACTTGTACATATAAAATATAATATAATCTAATCTATATTATACAGCATGTTGTAATACGCCCGCTCCAGTAATCGGTATCTAATCTTTCAACAATGTGGTCTGCGCGTTTACTCTGCACGCCTACCATGGATGTTTTATCGAAGTTATCATAATATTATGCATTATATGCTCACCCACCACAAACGGTCTGTTTGAGTTTTCATAAATTTGTAATTCTACACAATATTATTTTTCGTTTAATTCGTATATTTTACGATAAAAAAAAAACAGATACGGCCGTTTTAAATGTAGTCATACTTCAGTATTTATTATGTTTTACTTCACTGCATATGCAACGCAACCCGTAATTTAAATTTTTGAAATGCAGTAGAAATGTATAATGTACACCACAGTACCTACACTGTATTTTTTTGTATATTTTATTACACGAATATTCGTCACTTTCATCGTTTTATAATATATTCTTTCCCGTTCAAGACTATTGGGTACCTACAAGACACTCGCTCTATAGATATAAATTTATATTATAAAATATGCGTAAATGCGAGTGCCGACAGTAGATGTCGTACCGTGTTATAAGAACGTTACACTGACGATTTTCAATGGTAGGAGTGGAAGTACCTACTTCGCTCGTCGTACTTATTATACTTAAGTAGTAAATGTATTGAATTTGAAAGCATACACGATAAGTCTTTTTTCCGATAAAACGAATCTGAACTAAACTCAGTGTGATAAACTACATAAATATTACAGTCAAAAATATGAAAAATGTATAGGTATAATAGTAAATATTTGTTGGCATTTTAATTTTCCAATTTATAATAATATTCTGTCATTTTTGGTAGTTATAAATATTATAATATATCACCTATAGTCGGTATAGTTTATTTGTAATTTTCTAATTTATAACAACTTTTAAAAAAAAGTTATAATAAATTCTCATAAAAGGTATTTTTCGTTCCGCTTTTGAAAACTACATAGAAAATCAAAAAATGACCTCTATAAGGTACCAAATAGAACGAATTTCTTATCCTACGTATATACCAGATAACTATTACTTTACTCCTTCAAAAAAGTGTATACATACATGAAAAAATATTTTAAAAACCCATCATTGTAAAACCTGCAATGCATTCCTCGATACGCTCAGAATCTAAAATATTATTACGCAAAACTGTAAAAACCAGGTAGTCAAAGCGGACTGTAAACTGATTTTCAAAACCGGGTAAACCAGAAAATTTCTAAATAGTAAATTTATAAAACCAAAATAAAATTCACTCCAAAGATTTGTCCTTTGTCAGTCAGATAATAGCCAATAGGTATTTTAACTATAAAACTACTATAAACTTATACATGTTGTATTTATATAACACTACACTCTTTTTAGAATTATTATACATAGACAGATTCCCATTCCCAAGGTAATCTTCACTTGACTAAACATTATATTTAAATGTTTTTCGATTCGCTATAGGTAAATAGGTATACACCCATTATCAGAGTTGTAAAGTATTTGATTAAAAGTATTTGAATATTGATATTCAAATGCTTTTTTGAGTATTGAATACTTTGTTCAAATACTTTTTTCTTCCTTGTATTTCAGTAGTATTCGAATACTCTTTTATGGTATTGAATTCTAATTTATTTTAAATACTTTTATATTTTATATTTTTGTTATATTATTTTATTAAAAATCAAAATGTCACATCTCACAAATTTTACACGAAAAAAAATATATATTATAAAATAAGATAATAGCTATTTAATATATTTAAGAGGGTGCTACACATCCATTTTAGCAGTAGATATCAAAACACGATCACGGTCAACAACTACAAGTTACAACTTCTCTCTTAGTCGCAGAGTCAAAATTTAGACAAAATATGAAATATGAGAATATTTACTATGCTGTAGTGTGAAGTTTTTTTAGTTAATATATTTTTTTTTAATTTATTAATTTTTAAATTTCACGACTTCCAATCGCGGATTTTAGGCTTTCAAAAAAACATATTGAAAATAAACTCTACACTAGAACATAGTAAATATTCTCATATTTCATATTTTATATCAATTTTGACTACGATTATACAGAGAAAAGTTGTAGTTGAGCGTGAAAATGATTTTGTACAAATATTGTGGTAACACAACAATAATAAATGGTACTGACACATCATGACTATTTTAAAATATGATTAAATATTTTTAAATTATCCATAAGAAGAATATAACTGACAAAAATTTTAAACAAATTATATTTTTGAAATGTAATAGTCATTTGTTCATATAATATTATATTAATAATACATTTCAAAAACATAATTTGTTCAAAATATGTATATAACTATTATATACAATTATCATTATATGTATATCTATATTAATAAAATCTAAATTTTTTTTTCAAGTATTTAAAAATTATTTCAAATACTTTTTAAAAGTATTCTTTACAGCCCTGCCCATTATCCGAATAAACATAGGTACGTACACCATTTTAGACAGATATACCCATACTTTGTTAAATTCCAATAACTTAGAAATGGCACTCTTGTATAGCTAACAAATATAAACCACATAATGATATTGACCAATTTTAATCCTTTAATTTAACATGTCATACCGTATAAGTATGGATACATTATATAATTATAAGTATATATATATATATATATATATATATATATATGTAATTTGTATAAAAAAAATATGAACTTTTGAACTTTGACACAAATTAATGAACTTATTATTTATAATAATATTATATTATACGAAAATCAATAATTCTATTTTATATAAAATAATTAACTCTACACTTTTGGCCAATAAGTTTTTCATGTATCTATGATAGTTTTCGAGATATTTATAAAATACTCAAAACCACCCTTGATAGTTCGAAATTCAACCCTAATGCGACACTAGAAGGGGTTGAGTAATCAAGTTCAAATTTCACTGAAATTATTTTCATATGCCATTTAACAAATCTCGCTAAAAATAAGGACCACCCTAATGTGTACAGTATATTACATATATACACCGTATAGAAAGAACTTTTTCTTCTTCCTTAAGAAAACTACTGGAAAAATCGAAAAATGCTATATGTATACTATACATTGTATAGGGCACCATCTAGAGCCGATTTCTTATCGATATCATACCAACGCCAAAGCTGCTCCTCGGCTCCCTCTGATCGAAAATTTATTTACAGAAACATAAAAATAAATAAATACATTTCATCTGGCACATTACACATGAACCATGGAATGATAATTCTATTTTACTTTCTTGGAAGGTACTTTTTTTTGCTGCAAATTTTTCAAAAAATTTGAATTCCAACGACTGGATTTGAAACTGTTACCACCTAAGTTATACAAACCTAGTCGGAATTACGGGTACATAAATGTTCGTTCAAAAGTATACGATAACAGGGAGTAGGCACGTCGAAGAAGGGGACAATTTTTGAATCTCTACTGTGCATAGTCAGAATGGGCTCGGACTGGTGACAAAGTGACAAGTATATACTCCGGTATATAATATACTGAAAGTTATTTTTTTGGGTAGTCCAAAAATATATTTCATATTACTTATAACTCAAGGGGAAGTGTGGACCTAGAACGACTTGGGCCACCTCCTTCTTTGCTTGAAGCCTCTATCCAGTATTCATGAGTACCCATTTGAGGTGAGCCACAGAAAGGACATGTCTACCTTTGGAGAACATTCAAAAAAGTTACTTTTAGTATATTGTATGTATACCGAAGAGCATAACACACACTTTGATGCCAGTCTAAGTCCGATTTGAATGTTATTGAAATCACAGTGTCGGTAAAAAAGCCAATTTAATGTTATTAAAATATAAATTATATAATATTATACTATACCTATATATATGTTATAATTACACAATAATTTTTTTAACGTTTTTAAAGTAATATTATATTATAATTATGAAATAAAAATATAATAACAATATTATCATTGTGTGAATACTATTTAGAAATATAGGTACTATTATATGTATATGAATGCATGTGAAATATATACCTAGTAGATATTATTTTAAAAATATTAAAACAATCGGTACCTACACCCATAATTTTTTAACTACCTTTATTATAATGATATATTTCTATAGTACTACTACGGATTTTAGATTCTAAGCGTAGCGATGAGTTTATTAGTTGTACAATAATGTGTTTTTCATTTTTTTTTTTTTTTACGTATGTAAAGTACCTATTGTTCTATTTGGTTTTGGTACTCAAAGGAGATCATTTATTGATTTTTTTTCGAAGGAGTTTTCAAAAGCGTAAAGAAACTAACTTTTATAAAGAGAAAATACATGGGCGTAACTATATCGGGAGGTGGCCAGTTATGCTTCAGTCGGCCAAATCGTATTTTCAGTGTGCTAAATCGTGTTTAAGGGTCATAATTATTTTCAGATTACTGACCCTCCTTAAATAAGCTTCCCTTGAATATATTATTATACATGGATATAGGTACATGAGAATGAGGAGCACAATATTAAAGATATTTTTTTAATTAATCTGCATTATTTCTATTTGTGATAAGTATACATATAAAAATAATATATTAGATTTTTACCTTGTAAGCTTTTTTCAAAACTTTTATAATATTTATAATATTTTCCAGTGTTATCAATTTAATCAGTATTCAGTAAATATAAGCAAAGGGGGAAGATATAAACCATTAAAGTGTTCTCTTGTACAAAAAATTACGCCATTAATAGAGGTTATGAACACGCTTCGCAATTGAAAACTATCGAATTTCCCTCCCCTCCCCCCAATTAAATATTACTAAATATGCGTCTGAATCAACGGGTTAAGAATCTAAAAAGATTAAACCGTTTAGGAGATATACCTACAGGCTACAACTAAGGGCTATAGCCTAATGAAATTCAAATTTAATGATTTGGTAAGCCCAAAACTTTTTCAAAAGTAGGTACTTCAAAATTTTATTGGTGCTTTTAATTATTTTTCAAAAATACATTTAGATATAGGTAACTAAGAACATTATGATTTAATTAGTAACCTACCTGTTAGTTGAATTATAATATGATTTTTATTTTTGGAGAAATATAATTTTCATTGCACAATATTGTTTTTTTTGATGCAATTCAGTTTGTACTAAGTAACTATTAGAACAAAATATCTACTTTATATCCCACTCGATTTTTTAATTTTTTTTTGGTCACCCTTAGTTTTAGAGTTATAGGCAAAAAACTTGAAAATTTGTAGATTTTCCGAAATTCCAAAAAACATAATTTTTTTTTTCAAAAATGTATTTTTTGAAAAAAATGTTTTTCTTAAATTATGTAATTTTAAACACTTAAAATAATGCTTTAAATATAATTTAATTATCATACATGGTTTTTGTTATAGTTATAACCCAGAAACTGTAAAAAGTAACTATTTTCTGAATAAATAGGGTGATGCCCAAAATCCATTCAAAATTAATATTTTAAATTTTTTTTTCAGTCCAGTCTTATTTAGTTTATATTATTTTAAAATTATTTTATATATATGGGCAAATTTGGATTTTTAAAGTTACAATTGATTTTAATTTAAAAATTTATGGATTTCACAAAATTAGCTAAATAAGTTATTTTATTGCATTAAAAAAAAAATTGTAATTTGCAAATGCGTTTCGGGCGTTATTTTCTTTGACCGCACCCATAGAGACTGGATCTAGGACTGCGCTACCTCGGACAGTTTTAATCGTAAATATCCCCCGATTTGTTGTGAAAAACCATATCGGATATAGTTAACAGACAATATAAATACGTTTTGGGCGTACTTTATATTTATATTGGTATAATATTAAATTTAAAAAAAAATTGTATTCGTTTTAATAAACCCATAATTATGTCATATGGCCATTTCCACGGCCCCCCCCCCAAAAAATTTGAATTTCGAAATTCTATTTGGGCCAATCATTTGTGCTTAAATGTGCACGAGACCCGGTCGTTTGTCCGTAAATATTCTGGGAGTTATCGATGAATCAATTTGGAGGGACCGTAGAAACGATAGCCTCCCCAAATTTCAATTACCTACGAAGTTCCGTTTGGGCCAATCGTTTGTACTTCGTTTGTGCTTAAATGTGCGCGAAGCCCGGTCGTTAGTGACGATATTATATAGTTAGTCAATATTCACGAAGTATATTAATACAATGACAACACAATAATATTATATTTTGTGAATTATAATAATTTTATAAATGATGTGTTATATTTTTTTAAATGTAATCATTTTTTTTACCTGCATTACATTTGTAATTTTGGATTATACAATGGATTTATATTTCATTATAATTATAATGTTGTTTAATAATAATATACTTCAGTCCTAAAATATTTAATTTGCTATAAACATTCTGACCAGTAACCTATACACGAGGAAGTACGGGAAGCATCCGCATTCGTGCGGAGGGTGCAGGTGTGTAAAGTTTAAATATTTTATTTTTATTTAAAAATAAAATAAACTGGTCAGAGGGTTCAAATGAAATCCCAACTCCTTGGTATACGTGAATGTCCCTTATTGGTAGGTGTATATTACTTTGTCATTATATTTAATTCTTTAATGTAAAATAGTTTACCTGTATTTATAATCAACTCTTTCATGCGGAAAAATACTAAATACAGATATAATTAATACGGGGGGTTGACTTGGCTGTAATATCCTCCGATTGACTATATCAATATATATGTTCCAATAACCTATACTATTCTCTCGCTTTTTAAGGGGCAATTTAGGCAATTTAATCTACATATATAATTTTTATATCATTTACCTACATGCATTGTGTTATTCGTTATCATTTCATATTACATTAAACAAAATATTACATATGTGGTTTTTAAGGAGTTCTGTATAGGCAATTTTTAATAAATTTAAAAAAATAACAAATATCCATCAATTAAAAAATATTTAAGTACATTTTAATTATATTTATTATATTGTGTAAAAATTTGGTTTCCTAATTTCAACTATGTACCAGCTCGAGAAAACATTTTTCTCTCAAAACAGTTTTTTTCTCAGTAAAATAATACACGTGTGTTGTTTAAAATATATGCAAATAAAATGAAACGTTAAGAATGAGTATGGATTTAATTCTAAAATAATTTTTCAATACCATTTCGTTAGATTTGCGTGAATAGATACTGAATATCTATATACATATTTTCAACAGTAAAAATCACTGTCACATCCTAAGATTTTAATGGGTTATGAATTATAATGTTAAATTATATGCCTAAGTTTTGAACGAGTGTGTGAATTATGAAATATATATTTTGTAATATACCTATTATGTAGACTGTTTTATTTTTACTACATTCAATTTGTGGTTATAAATTATTATTCGACAGTGGATTTATAATAATAATAATTATGTATGTATAGGTACATTTTATCACAGAGACACAGAATAAATATCATTTAAACCATTGAGTAAATCTATATTTAAACATTTTCGGTTGTATTGTACCATTGATTATATATTATGAATTATACCTATATTATTATAATAAAATGTGATTATTATTATATTGTCTCGGTGCATAGTGTCAGTAAGTTACCTACCTAATCTAACCTAACCTACGGGTTGCTACCACTGTGACTATTGTGATGACGTGTAGAGCTGTTATAATTTATTTTGATTTTAACCAATTTAATTTGCATGTTAGTATACTCTGTTGTAACATATAATTAATATATTTACTAGTTACCCATCACTATATTCTACTATGGCATATCAATTTGACAATTATTATTATTATTATTGGTTGACTGGAATGTACTAGGTATGATCTTCAAAAATATGCATAACATTCAGGTAATTTCATTAATATCATTGTAGTTATTTATATTATAATCATAGTAATATTATACTTAATATATTATTTAGGATGGTCATATACCTACTTACCACAAAATCTGAATTCATGTAAAATTTGACAATAAGTGATTCAACGCGTTCCTAGGCATTGTATTGTACATATTGTTAATATAGACGTGGTGAAACTTAACACGGAAGAATATTTTGTGCTTATAATATTTGTTTTTTTATGGCTACGTAAGTTTTTATATTTTATTGTATAATATTGACAAGAACCCAACTCTCTTAATTATTATTATATTTTATGTTTAGTATTACACTATATATTACCTATTACATTTGGTCGTGGGTTATTACCCAGTGAGTAGTGGCCACTATAGTTAAATATTACCTAATATTATTGACACTTGGATGTTTAGTGGTTATCCTTTAGTAAAGTAGCATAGCATATAAGGACCTAATTAGTTCCTTTACATCTTATGTGCGATGTGTTCTATGCAGGTACCTACCCCAATTTATTTATTTATTTATTTATTTATGGTCCCTTTATTTTCATTTGTGGATAACTCCGTGAATATTGACCCACAAACGACCGGGTATCGCGCACATTTAAGCACAAACGGAACTTCGAAATTAAAATTGGGGGGGTGGGCGTGAAAATGAACCCGTTATATATATATATATATATAGGTATATATAAAATAGGTACGTATGTCATTTTACCAAATTGTGAAAATCATGAATTTTAAAATTAAAATCAACCGTAACTCCAAAAATAAGTAAAATAACCAAATTTACCCTATGTAAAATAATTTTTAAATAATAAACTAAATTAGGCTGGGCTGAAGAAAAAATCAAAACGATTTTAAAAGAATTTTAATTATTAGGTACCTACTTTTCCGTGTTTTTGGGCTATAACAATAAAAGTATGAATGAAAATAAATTCTGCTTACTCCATTTTTTTTTCATTTTTTAAGTGTTTTAAAGTACATAATTTAGGAAAAACATTTTTCAAAAATTACAATTTTGATAAAAAAAAAAAAAATGTTTTATGACATTTTGGAAAATTTACGACTTTTAAGCAGCTTTTTTATCTTTATAACTTTAAAAGTTGAAAATAAATTAGTGGCCGGGAAAAACAAATTATACCATCAGTTTAAGTATCAAAATACAAACCTTTAAAAAAATAATAAAACTTGTAAAACGGCGTGCGGGGGCGCAAACTAGATTTATGCAACGTCCTTATACTCGATGGCCAATATGAATCTCGTGTCGGTATAGCAGCGATAGGTACCTATTATCACAGAATAGATGAAATTCCATAGGCGTGTTTTCGCGATTAACCAAATGTATTTTGGTTACTGAATTTTATAAACAATCAGTTTTGGTTATAATAATTTATAACCGATCAAATATAGTGGTTATTATGTTATGTTTGGTTATAGATAAGACAAAATAATATAACCTGGTTAATCGCGAAAACACGCCTCATGATAGATGAATAGATATAATCTATTCTGTGGTATTACCCATAGAGTTACTCCATGGTATTATCACTAATAATAAGAACGAGTTGTTATCACACGTTTTTTGCATGTCCCGTCGCGGTATAGAAGATATCTAACCGTGGTCCCGTGTTATTAAGGGGTCGCAGCGTTATCTCATGTTATAGCGGTCGACGTTGCGTCGCGCCGGTGGCCACACTGCGATAGTGCCCTTGCTATCGGTTGTACAGCGGCGGCAGCAGCTGTGTAGGTCGAATTCTATCGAACGACTGGTGTAATCTTTTTTTATTCATTTTTACTTTTTACGAAAATTTTTTTCTCGAAGCCGATCGTTCGTCAGCGGACGACGCGCAAGAGTGCCCAAGTCGGTAATATTCTACCAATACCTTCTACGGCATATTGCCGTCCGTTTGTTTTCGTCTCGACGAGGATCCACCACAGCCGTTCAGATGTCTAGTACATTCTCATTCTTTAAGGCCGCCTCAAGGTGGTCGAGAAATCACAAGTTCGTAAGTACAAACACCGGCCCTAGCCGCATATGCATTTACTCGACGGTTATGCCGTGACGTTTTCATGGGCTGGCAAATTCGTCCGGTTCGACGATAGTTGGATACGAATTTTCATCGCTGTCGCACACCCCGTGTACCTACCGTAATATCGTATTACCTGATTATGTAGGACAACACCCGTTTAGGACTGATCACTGTTCCATTTTCCATTGCTGCTGCGTCGGTTAGGTATGTGAAATGGTTGTGACTTGTGGCTACTAAAGGAAAGTCCGACATAAAGAAAGAATCCTAAGAATATAACTCTGACCGATAAAAACGTAGGTACTTGCTAACATTTAGAAACAAAACACTTTTTAATAATATAAGGAACCCACTCTAAATATATATAATACTATCCAAGAGACCAGAGTACCTAATGGTTTTTTTTTGCGCCTACCCCTAACTATTTGCATTCATAAAAAAATACCTAGGTAGTATAATTATATTTTTCCGGTTACTCTTACTTTTAACTACCTATATGCTAAAAGGTTAAAAAATTGCAAAAAATGATTTTTTGGTAATATTTTATTTTTCAAATTTACATTTTAACGCTTAAAATTATGGTGAAATCAAATTTCAATTCATCATATTATTGCCAAAAAACAGTGAAAAGTACATGCCTATTTTCAGAATACTTAATAAACAGAGAAATGCATAAAACCCATTTATAATCAACTGAAAATATCTATTTTATTATTTAAAAATTATTTTATAGGTATAGGGTTTATATTGGGGCTCGAGTGGTTGAAATGTGTATTTCTAATATTTATTGAGGTCCCTGGTTTGACTTCCAGGTAACAAATGAGGTAGCCAACAATACTTTTTCCCACTGGTGGTTTCTGGTCTCTGGTGCAAACCGGCCATAATCACCGAATCCGTCCAATAATTTGTTAACAATGCTTTTCGTATAGCTGTCAAGAACCATTTTCGAACCCCAATATATGAAAATGTTAACCTAGCACGTTCAAATTTCAGAAACAAGAAAATGTAAAACTGTTAATTAAATTTTAAGTAGGTAGGTATATTGGGTAGATTTAAATATTTCACTTATTTTTAGAGTTAACATGTTACTTACTTGACTTGGTGTTTCATAGCCAATACATAAAATTTAATATAGAAAGTCAAAAACTTAACTAAACTAAAATAAACAACATTTGTTCCGTGTTTTATATTAGGTAATTTTTTACTTATTTTTACTGTAGTTTTGTGATTTCCCAACGTGCAATTAACTATAAAATATATATATATATATATTTTTTTTTTTTTTATAAGTATTTAAGTATATTTCAGGCTAGTGTCATTATTATACACAAGAACATTTTTTTTTTATTTAGGTACCTACCTACCTATTTAAAAAAATACAAATTTTTACATTTATACCTATAATAGGTATTATACTGCAGCTTCTTTCTACCAAACTGTTTTACAGCAATTCCTGTATCTTATAATCCTGTAAAAACAGTGTTGAAAATTGAAATATCTTTTCAATCAGTTGTTACAATATAAAAGTTTGGTCATCATTTACTTTGATTTAATTTTTAACTGTGCCTTATATTTATTTTGAGTTTTAAATAACACATAAGGGACCTCAACTATCTTAATTACAGTTTAATTTGATTTAATATTTTTAATATTTAAAATTCATAAGGTAAGTACCTAATATCGAAGAACTATAATATATACTATATATATATATACTAAAATTGTATTATACAGCTTTATCCCAAATAATGTGGTATACCATAAACATGTATGACAAAAGTCAATAAATATTTGTTCTCAGTATGCCAACATAGGGTTTTTCGACTATAGCTAGGTAGCAGGGTAGAAACTGGTTGCTGAAGACTCAATGAGGTATATTTTTAATGCGTACGGAGTGCAGTTAAGTTCTAAAAATATAACACAGTTCACATTAAAACTGTTATAGGATCAATATTAGTTGATATATTTATATATTCATTGGCATTTTATAGTTTATACCATTAATAATTCTAGGCTGTATATTCACATTAACAATAATTATCTAAATTAATAATTAATGTCAGTGAATTTTAGATTAACGGTAATATTCTAGTAGGTACCACCTAAATATATATTATTAACTTAAAATATAAATATAACGTTAAAATACATAGGAACTAAAAACTTCCAAAAAAATCATTTAGAATTGAAAAAAATGGTCATAAAATACACATAGATAATATTAAACATATACATAGATAAAAATCTGTAAACCAAGATAAGTGTTACTATTTATTGTTATTACTCTGAGCACTGTTATACAGATAGGTTTAGCAACTTATATTACAATTGCATGTGTTAATGTGTGTCGTTAATGATTACCTAGCTCAGCTAGGAGCTTGTCTTTTGGCGCTCTCTAGCAAACCAACTATATATTTTTGTGTATCATATACTAACAATAGAATAAAAATAATATTATACAGCGTTTTATACAGGTTATTTATTTTAATACTATAATGCTAGAGCACGCCACAAGGCAGACCCCCAGCACAATGTAATCATCGGTACACAACAAGATCTCAAGTTACTAAACCTATTTATATAACTGTGACTGAGTATCTCTTTTAACTTTTTTGCAGCTGTATAAGTATTACATTCCATGTCACATAGGAACATTTGTAAAAGTGAGAAACATTCAAAAAGTAATTTCTGTTATGTTGACTTGTACAATGGATATAGGAATGCTGTACTCATATGTTTTAATATCTATGAAAATAAATGTATCAAAGTATATTCCCAAGTGAAAATATATATTCAATATTTTACTATTGGTCTTTAAACTAACTAAAATACAAATATTCTTAAGAATTATTAAATTTAGTTTTTAGTTTTAATAATATTAATATTTAGTAATATTTTATTTATAACTTGTCCATAGTTGTTGACCAGTTTTGGTATGCTGGCTGGAGGTGGCAGTTCATTAATATACGCACTTGAACAGTCTATTCATGCTTCAAATGATGCAGCTCACGTCCCTAAACAAAAATG
>JAIPRL010002022.1:0-42552 GCA_025469235.1 Pemphigus obesinymphae | reverse complement strand
TTATAACTTGTCCATAGTTGTTGACCAGTTTTGGTATGCTGGCTGGAGGTGGCAGTTCATTAATATACGCACTTGAACAGTCTATTCATGCTTCAAATGATGCAGCTCACGTCCCTAAACAAAAATGGAACCATAATGGTTGGTTTGATACTTTAGACCATGCTAGGTAATTATAAATTATTTCATTATATAAAAATTTAATATGAAAAAGTATTTAAATTAAACAAATTTATAGTATTCGTCGTGGCTGGGAAGTTTACAAAAATGTTTGTGCAGCATGCCATAGTGTTGAATACTTGGCATATCGTGAATTAGTTGGTGTGTGCTTGACAGAAACTGAAGCAAAGGCTGAAGCTGCTGAACAAATGGTATTATCGATGAACTTTTGCTTTACCATGTATTTGATTGTAATATTTTTAAAAATTTAGATTGAAGATGGTCCGGATGAAACAGGAGCTATGTATAAAAGGCCAGGCAAATTATCGGACTTATTGCCAAAACCTTATCCGAATGAAGAAGCTGCCCGATATGCGAACAACGGCGCTTATCCACCAGATTTGACTTATATTACTCAAGCAAGAATTGACGGAGAGGTAATATTTAATTGTCATTAGTAATTGTGATTTTTTCATATAATACATAATATTATAATATTTTTTTGGCTACATAAATTTTTATAGCATAAATATTACAGGTGTTTATTCAAATTCATGAAAATATTTAATACTTGATTTATTTACAGAGCATTGCAATTTATACTTACCATTAATTTTTTTTTTTTTTTTTAGAACTATATTTTTGCATTATTAACTGGTTACATGGATCCACCTGCAGGAATTACACTTGCTGAAAACCAACATTACAATCCTTATTTCCCAGGTGGTGCTTTAGGAATGGCTGAAGCACTTTATAATGAGGTAATTTTTTAATGTCATATAATTTTGTTTATGAAAATGTTACTATGGTAAGTTAACATATCTATGGTTACGGTAATTATACCTATAAACTAATACTAAAATCAATTATCCATATGATTGATATCTAATACTTTTTTAGATTATTGAATATGGGGATGGAACTCCGGCTACTCAAAGTCAATGCGCCAAAGATGTCATTACATTTTTAAAATGGTGTGCTGAGCCTGAACACGACACAAGAAAACTATTTGCAATGAAGGTATTAATATCATAAATATGTTAATATTATTTATAATTGATTTTAAATCTGTTTTTCAGGCATTTACTCTTTTGGGAGTATTGAACTTGGTTGTATGGTATTTGCACAGACATTATTGGTCAGTTTTGAAAAGTCGAAAAATTTTACAAGCCCCCAAATCTCTTTTCAAAAAGTAATTTGTNNTTCAGGCATTTACTCTTTTGGGAGTATTGAACTTGGTTGTATGGTATTTGCACAGACATTATTGGTCAGTTTTGAAAAGTCGAAAAATTTTACAAGCCCCCAAATCTCTTTTCAAAAAGTAATTTGTACATCTAGCTAATAGTAGACAAAAATTAAAAATTATATATATTAATTTTTGTTTAAACATCCAATGTTATTTTATTGTTGAAATTTTATAAGTTTACCCAACAATAAAATTCCTGAAACTGTTTGTCTAATATAATTTTGTACAGCATAAAACAAAATTCCTATTTTGATGACTCCGAACACAATATAAATATAATAATACAGAAAAATATTAATCCATTAAGTCAATAAATATGAGCAATGGTTTTAATTTTTCTTATTGTATTGATCAATTTTTTTTTATTATTTAATTATGATAAATAATTGTGTACAATATACCTTTGAAAAAAACTTATATAATATAATATATATATAATTTATATATACCTATTATATAATTATCATTTATATTGATATACATGTGTAGTATAATACCATCTGCTCACCCATTTGTAGTGTAAATTAAATTAATAAAAACCTGGAAAACGCTATTAGCTAATATCGGTAAATTATATTGAAATATTAAATACAATTAGGTTCAAAATTAAAAATTTTATTACTATTATAATACATTATGTGTTAATAAATAAATACATTACCTATATTATTTATAGTATAATTTAATCTTCAATAATAATCGTATAGCAGCAGTTGAATTTTAATTTTCTATAAATTATGTAGGTAGTATATTTAAACCTATATGTTTTATAAAATCTATAAATTACTTTTTTTTTTAACAAATTTTAATTAACATTTATTACAGTTAAATGTATAATATGTAAAATTGTACAAAATATCAAAATATTAAATTTTTGGGTACCTATTCATTAAAAGTATAAAACATTTTCTGATTTCAAATTCTCAACTACCTTCATCAATTATGTAATTATATTAAGCCCCTTCTAAAAGTCAGTTTTAGAAGAGAATAAGCACCATCATTGGCTTTTTCCATGTAGATATGTAGATATATACCTATATACTTATATATATACTTGGGTATACTTATAATTCAATACAAAATGGGTTATCAATTCTATAAAAAAAATCAATATAAATTAATTATGTAAAATACACAAAATCTCTTAAAATATAACATTATTAACAATTTATTTCTAATATTTAATACTAATTAGTAAATCCAATAAATTAATTTATTAAAAATGGAACATACCATTTTGAATTTGAAAAAAGATTTCCAACTAAAATCATTAAATGCTCACAACAGATCTATAATTTGTACAATGATTTTTAAATTGCTTAATTTCTTAATTTTTATTTTTTTTTGGATCTACTTAAATACCATTGAAATCTACTAGCATTAAAAGTACTTGTCACATTATCACATAATAATTTAATTATTATGCAATTTGATAAGTCTAAGATTGTACCTAATCAGTGTAGGACTTAAATCTAACAACCCCAGATCGTGATTTACAGGTCTAAGGGTTTTTAGATGATAATTACACTCTCGATTAATTTTATTTCAACAACAAATTCTTATAATAACCTAAATGGTACAAAGATTTCACTTGTAGTTAGAATATCATCTCCAAATTTTAGAAGCCGGTTATTCGGATCAAATTTAAATAGTTGAGGATGTTGTGTACAAATCTCAGGTCTTAAATTTGAATTTTACGTTCAAAAACTGATAAATAATTAAAAATCCGGTCAGTAGGGGGTGGAAGCACTTTGCTCGTCGGGTGTCAGTATGGGTGGATGCACTTCACTACTGGGCAGGATACTCTTGGTGGATGTATTGCATTTGAGAGTAATGATAAATCATTGCATTTTTTATAAATGTTAATTATAACATTAATATTAATTATATACCTACTCAGTACCTAGTACCTACCTGTTTAACATTACATTGAAGATCACGTGTAGATATAAATATGATTTAGTGTTACCTTATGCATATTTTAAAATGTAATATGATATATTTATAATATCTCGGTATCATGTAGGTACAGTTATTATTACATAATATTATACAGTATATTTTATTGAATGTTCAGTTTATGACATATAATATTGAAAATGAACAAAATATTATGTAAATTCAGTTAAATTAATGCACGACAAACGTTATACTAAATTTTTCTAGGTCTTAAAGGAGTACACAACACAAAAAATAAATTCTAAGGATAATGGTATAGGTTTTACGTTTCTACTCACATTATTCAATAAGTTATGAGCAATTGAAAAAATACGTGTGACGTCACTGGGCCTTAGTCATCGTAATTGCCTATCTTATACGTGTAAAAGTTCCTCGCTTCACACAACGATTTATCAACCTAAACATTTTATTTTTGCAATTTAATTTACATGTGAATATGTGGTTTTATGTGTTTAAGACGATGCAAGTATCAGAATTGCAATACAATGTTTAGTTTTTTAAATATTAAAAATCTTATAAGAGACATTTTGGTTAAACAGCACTCCATGGCGAGCGGCACGGGGCGTTCGAACAACGGATCCGCCGACCGTAGTCCGAACGCCGCTCGCTGCTCGCCATGACGTGCCGTTTAACCAAAATATCTGTTTTAAGATTTTTAATACTTAAAAACTAAATGTCATATTGAAATTATGAATTTTGCATCGTCTTAAACACATAAAACCACACATTTATACGTCAATTAAATTTCAAAAAGAAAATGTTTAGGTTGAAAAATCGTTGTGTGAAGCGAGGAACTTTTACACGTATAAGATAGGCAATTACGATGACTCCGGCCCAGTGACGTCACGTGGCTATTCTACATTTCTTAATATCTCTTAAAGTAATATTTTTTTTTTACATCGTATTTTCACAAAATCATTTCATATAACCATAGCTACAATAATTTAACATTTAAAAAAAATTTAAAGAATTTTTTATTTGTGTTGTGTGCTCCTTTAAAATCTCATTTTACCAACTATTTGGACTTAAATACCTCAAATTTGATAATTTTGTCGAAAAAATTAAAACGACTATAAAACAAAATTGTGGCTATGGATTTTCAAGATTTTTTGAATTTAGTTAGAGTAACATATATTTAACGCTGTTAAAAATTTTCAGAACTTAAAACCGAAAATTACCCCTTTTAGGACTTAGAAACCTTGAAAACTAAAATGTCTATAAATAGCCCAAAATTTTGAAAAAACTTAATCAACGTAAATATATTACTAAATTTAATATTCGATGTAAATTTCAAGATTTTCAAGTGATTATTTTCGAAATTACGAAAAAATGAAAATTCCCGATTTGACGAAACCGTATGTTTGCCGTTTTTACCTTATTTTTTCGTAGTTTTTCCTTACTCATTAAAAAACTATTGAGAAAATTGAAAAATGACCTCTTTAAAGTACCAACTAGATGTAATTTTCTACCGGAAACCGGCAAGCTTATAAAGATCGGAGCACTCCTTCTGGTAGAAAAAGTGTTTACAGAAAAAATAATAAACATTGTAAAACCAATAGCACCCTCGCTACGCTCAGAATCTAAAACGTGGAGTTTTGAATAAAAATATTATTTAAATTGTTGACTGGAAGTGTTTGATAATCATATATGATAAATAAATGAAATAAAAGTAAAAAGTTCAAATTCTTTCAGATAATTGTTATTATTTATTGCCAAAAAATATATATGTGTTAATTGTTAAATATTAAAAATCAGACTTCTTATGCCTCACCATATTCTTCTTTCCAACTTTGATAAGTATATGTATTTTTACTCTAAATTCACAGTTATTCAGCAATTTGTGTTATTAGAATAGCTTAAGATCTTTCACTGTAAAAATTAATCAAATTATGTTGTTATATGCTTCTTCAACTAATAACATCAAAGTTCAATAACATGTACTATAATCCTATAATGTACACTCGGTAGCTTTTATTATTCGCAATTTGACGTGCTATAAAATCACAATTTTAAAATGTATGACTTAACTAAACATTTAAATTGTATTGTGTCCATGTGATCTACAATTTTTAATACTTATATTAGATACCGATAATGATGTTTAACCATTAAAATATATAACTATAAAAATTTAAAAAAATTTTTATATAATTTCCAGACACAGGGCTCAAATACCTAAGCATTAAAGATGCTATTGATTATAGTTAGTTTTAAAAACAATATTTTATATAAAAAAATTATTAAATTACATCAAAATTATGTATTACGTATATGTATTCAACTTATTGAAGTATTATATAGATTTGCAATTAATAAAATATTTTATTATATGCTTTATCAACTAATAACGTCAAAGTTCAATAACTTGTACTAAAATCCTATAATGTACACCTCAGTAGCTTTTACTATTATATTGCAATTTTAAAATGTGTGAAAATTTTATTATTATACAATTTGTTAAGTTTAAGAATATATCTAATCAGTGTAGGACTAAAATCTAATGACCTAGTTTGTGATTAGTAGTAAACTAATTTTATCTCAATATATAATATCCATATTTTAACTCGAACCTTTAAATAAGTATTCCTACAAAATTAAAAACAGACTGATAATTTAAAATGTTTAATTGTGATCACCAAATATAGAAAATAATAATCTTTTATTTTCTGTTAATTAATATTGAGCCAAAAGAACAAAACTTGTATAGATTTATTAATAAATATTTATTTTGGTATTATTATTACTTAAAAATGAACAAAATGTCTCTAAATTCATAACAAGCTGAGGCCTATGGACCCAGCCCACTAACATAGACTACAAATAGTCTAGGGCCAGTTTGACTTTGTATGTAATGTATTAACCTGTGTTTAAAAATCAAAAACACAAAGTATCAGATATCGTATTCCCAAAATTTAAAAATAGCTAAACTGTAAAGAAAAAAAATATGGTGAATATAGGCTATAATATTTGATCACTCGGTTATCTAAATTTATGTTGGTCTCAGCACACTGAACATACGGGTTTTGCAGCACAGGCGCACAGTCCTTCATGCTTCTGTAAATATTTGGAAGTAGTTCTGTCAACTGCTACATAAATGCAATCTAAACATCTTGGTGGTTTTGTTTATAATATTAATATTAATATAATATTGTATTTATGTTTATACTTTATATTAAATTTCTATGTATAGATAAACACAATAACATTCGAGTACATCTGAACATCATATTAAGAATGACAATTGTACATAAAATGAATGACAATAATTTAAATTTCTGAATTAACTATACATACAGTTTACAGTCTATCAATATGTGATCTAACTTTATATGATGGCCACAAATACAAATGACAAAAATCATGAAGAAGTTGACTAACTGTGGGGTTTCTGAATAAAAATATTTGTTAAATTATTGATTGGAAGTGTTTGATGAAAATTTAAAAACTCAAATATTTAGTTTTTTAAAAATATATTAACACATTTTTATTATATATTAGGAAAAGAAAAATATTCATTGTTAAATATCAAAAATTGGACTTCTTATGTCTCACTATACGCTTCTCTACAACTGATATGTATAGGTATTTTTACTCTAAATTCAGTTACTGAGCAAGTCGTGTTATTAGAATATCTTAAGATCTTTTACTGTAAAAATTAATCAAATTATGTTATTATATGCTTCTTCAACTAATAATATGTATTACAATCCTATAATGTACACTCAGTAGCTTTTACTGTTATATCGCAATTTTAAAATGTGTGACCTATCTAAACATTTAAATTGTATCGTGTTATCTACAATTTTAAATACCTATTATATTAGATGCCGATAATGGTATATAATCATTAGGATAATATAACTGTAAACATTTCAAAAAATTATATGTATCCAGACACGGGGCGCAAATACTTAAGCATTTAAGATAATAGTAGTATAGGTAGTTTTAAAATCAACATTTTATATAAAAAATTATTGAATTACATCAAAATTAGATGTTACGTACACATATTTATCTTATTTGAAGCATTATATAGATTTGCAATTAATACAAATTTGGAGATTTATTTGTAGGTAATTTTTTTTTAAAAAGTTCATTTTGAGTAATCATTTTATTTATGTATTTTAACCAATATTTGACATTTTTGCAATTTAATTACCTATATTATATTGTTTTCTTATTTAATTTACATTTTTTTTTTATAATATTCAGAAATGTTAATATTTTTAACTAATTTATTGTATAAATAATACAACCAGTTAAATCATGATAATAATAATAATAATGATAAATCAATAAAGTTGTAGGCAGAACCATAGTAAGGGTATGACAAAACAGGCTCAGCCAAGGGCACAAAATAAAAGGGGCGTAAAAATGTTACTCTGGTAAAATTAATCATTACTTTATAAAAATAGCTCTAAATAAACTAAAATAAACATTATTTAAATACATAAAATAAACATTGAATTTTTTCTTCAGTTAAATGTAAGTTTTTGCTCTTTGTAGTTGATCTGTTTTCTTGTTTGTAAAGAAGTTGAATCATCAGGCACAACACTTTTCACGTGAACTAGGCATTGGACTCTTTTTTTATGTGTTATGATTTGTAGTCTAATTGTTTGTAATTAATAAGTTTTCAATGTTTTGAATGCTAATCTCAAGGGTCGCACGTAATTTGGGCATCGCGAAAAATTGTCGAGCGGTTATTTAAAATAATCATGTATAATTTTAGCAAATATTAATCATCTTATCTACCACATTATTTTTAAACATAAAAATAAATAAATATTTATATCATGCAAGTTATTATTATTAAAAAAATACAAAGTTTTAAATGTATTACCTACTAACTACTTACTTTTGATATAATTGTTCCAATAACAGAATGAGTGCTCAGTTGAGTTGTTTTTGAAACTTCCTTTAAATCATTCAAATAGTCTTTACATTTTAATTTAGTTATGTAAGTCACATGATTACGTTCAACATATTTAATTACAGTGTCATTTTTTTGTGTACACACGCCCATGACAACTAAATTGATTGTAATTGATAGATTTCCAAATTATTTTTTCGTCTATACCGTTTTTTTCTTTGCGATGTACATGATTATTGTGAACTAACAATTTTTTATTTTGTTGACTTAAAATGTAATTTAAAGACATTTTTATTTAAAATAGTAAAGGCTATACTATAAAATATACACACTAGTCACTACAAAGTACTAATTCACACTGAACAAATATACACGTAAAACATGATTCTACAGAACAAGTGATAATAATATAACTTTTCAAAACGCCTGTTTGCCCATATAGAGACATGTAGTATGAGAGTATTATCTATGACTTATCTTATCGGCCAATGCCAATTTAATTTATTATTATTTATATAATTCATTCTCTCGTTTGAAGAATAAATTGTCTCCATGTTAAACTAAAATTTAAATTCCTAACCATTTAAAAAAAATAAATATATATAAACAATAATTTTTTTATTAAGCTCAAATAACACGCTACGACTTTTTTGCGGCACCCAAATTACATGAAACCATCCTCAAGTATTTGATTTAAACGTAACATTCATATTCTCCTCATTTGAACTAGAATCAAATAATGATGAAATCAGTAGTTGTCGATATTTCAATTTCGGTCAATGTAGATGTTTCAGTCAAAGCTGAAAAACTTTCAATATTTTCAGAATTTTGATCATGATTCCTTGAAGAATGCAGCCAACTTGGTCCTTCTCCAAAATGTTCTGAATTGGAACTTTCCATGATTGGCAACATATCAATTTGACTTGGTGAAACAAATGTATTTTTATTAAATTCACTAGCCAAAGTGCTAACAGATTTATTATATATTTTATCCATATTTACTAACATATCAGAAACACATTGCATCATAATTGGGTCATTAGATATAAAATCTTCAATGCGTTCTCTAAATTCAAAAAGTTCATTAGTTACATCTTTATTCATTCCCATTAATTGGCGATTCATAGTTTTATAATTTGTTTTCTGTATTTTCATTTCCAATTTAGATGCTACAAGATTATTATAATTGATTAAGAGTTCTTTTTTTTTAGCTTTTAATCTTTGAATTTCTCTAACATTTTTGTTCTTAAGAAGCATTAATCTTGTAATAATTCTCGTCATTCGTCGGAATCTTTTAATGTTAAAATACAAATAATGCTCATTTTGTCGATTTTGATATCTAGGTGCCATTGTGTAGTTTCAACAATTTCTTCGATAGATAGGTACTGATTTCTTAAATATGTACCTGTAAAATTAAATTTAAAAATATTTACTAATTAATTACATAGGTAATTGATTGTGACTAATGTAAATATCAGACTAAATATAATGTATAAAAATATCAAAATTAAATTAGATTGCTTGTGAAATTCAGTAATAATAATATTTTAGTACTGATCTAGTGATCACCCAAAAAACAATCATTCAGCATACCATTAAGAATATCTAATAATTGAATTGTACGATATTTGTTCAATTTTTTCGTTGAAACACTGTATTATTATAGATAATAATAATAATATACAGGTATATTATATTAATAAATACAAGTATACTGATGTCAACATTTCTGAAAAAAAATATGGTAAACTTGTAAATATTTTATTTATCTAACATAATTATCATGATAATTTGCATAAACTAGAAAAAAATATATATTATTAATTTAATTGTTTGGTCACTGCAGCAGTAGAAGTATTTATATAGTAAAAAAACGCATGTTATTCAACTAACTAAATTAATATAGGCATATAGGTATATCTATATTTGTTCAGTTAAACATAATATTTTCTTTTTATCAGACTTCTTATAGCAAAAGATAAATATAATTATTTGATGAAAATGTAATAATATTAAATTTAAATTAATAGACTAAAAATACATATTAGAATTACTTATTCATTATCAGGTTAAGAATAATAGATTTAATAACATTTAAAATATACAAACAGATTCTAAAGAAAATGACTTTGGACAACAATCCATAATTATCTATGTAATAATCATAATTAATATATATTATGCTTCATATAATTTTATAGTGTCTTGTTCAAAGTACTAACTAGAACTAATTTGTTATTATTAAAATACGAACTTAAAAACTCCTACTTGACTCCTTGTTAAAGTTTCTCACAGAAAATATAAATAAATAAATAAGCCATTATTGTAAAATTAATATTTTCTCGCTCTGCTCAGAATCTAAAATATATATTTTAAATAAAGTATAAGAGTGACTTAATAGTAGTTGATAGTAGACAAAATAAAAGAGAATAGATGGTTAGGGCATGTTTTAAGGAGTGAAAAGCTATGGCTGTAAGATTAGTAAAGGAAATGTATAAAGAAGGGAAAAGGGGAACAGGAATAGGAAAAATGTAGTTGAATATTTCAAAGAGTGATATGAAGAGAATGTGGTAGATTAAGCTGAGGACTAGAGTGGCAAACCCCAAATGGCAAATAGTTGAAAGAGAAAAAGAAAAAGAAGAATTGGTAGATAAACTAACATGATTTAAATTATATTTATGTTATTAATGCACCACATTGTACTAATTAAATACTAAACTTCCTATAACTTATATACATATAACTATATTTTATATTTGTCAGTAATAATAAATTAGTGTATTCCATTATATTATACTATGTATTTTAAGGTTTTTTTTCTTCTCTTTGTTTGTTTATGCATTCTCAACTCTTTCTCATGGATATTCACTGTTATATTTATTTAGGTTTGTTTTGTTGTATCTAATATTGTAATTATTTGTATAAAGTAATAGTTGAGCTGTATTGCTAATGGCTATGGTTCTTTTAATAAAAAATTTTAAAAATAAAAACTATATTTGAATACTATATATTGGGCTAACTTATATTTTTTAATGACTGTTTTAACTGTTGTAATATCAGATTATACGACTAAGGCAAGTCCTAACAAATGGTTTCTTTGCAGTTGGGAATGATTTGATGTAAATACGATTTTCAGCCTGTTCACATAAATTGTACATCGGTTCTAGTTGGCATTAGACCGTGTTCTCTCCTGGAGCGAATCTAAATCAAGGCAAATGTGCTTTGGGATAATGGAAGTCAGCATCTATACAAAAATTTATGTCAAACAACACTTGTTCCCAAGTGCATTCGGTCACCTTGGAAGTGAAGTCTGGTGCTGCTAAACAGAATACAGTGCTTGCTTAGATTATTATAAAAAATAAAAGGTACAACAACAATTAGCTGTTCTTCGAAAATTTAAATGTAAGTAATATCATTTATTTTATGTATTAAATGTTTTTTTATATTTAAATGTATTCAATTATGAATAAAATCAACAGCAATTATTGATGAATTAATTTTTATAAGTAATACAATAATACAATTTTATCAGATGTATTATGGTACCACAATGAAAATATTTTTACTTTAATTTATCGAATAACTATTTGAATTATAAAATTAAAGTCTAACAAAGCAATGCTATCTGATGTACCACCAATTGTATTGAATGAAATAAAAAAAAAAAGTTTCTATATACATATTATTTACTTCTTTACTCTTGGTAGAGCAAAATATTTTAAGAGAAAACATTGATAATTGTTATGATAAGGCTATTCGTCCAATTCACCATGCTGAAAATGTCTTAGACCCAAAATATCAAAAAAAGGATTTACTTCGAGGATGAATTGTGTACCTATGTATTATATCTCACACGAAATATTATGGACAACAGATATTTTATGAAACAATATTGATGTAATAGAAGCACATCTGGTGGAAAGATCTTTACTCAAAGTAACATCTTCCATTTTCTCCTTGCATTCTTTCTCAGCAGCTACAAAGTGCTCCTTGAGCTCTTATTCGTTCATTCATACTACGAAAATAAATTGCTGTACAAATTCAACAGTAAAAATTGTACTACTTATTTATCATGTAATTAATCAAGGTGTGTATGTCAAAACCAATCAAAAAAATTTAAACAAACCTTAATGAAAATCAAGAATCTTTTATAACTAATGATGATGAACTGCCTTCATGTAGTAATCAAGTTTGTAGTTCTAACAACAGTGAAAGTTAGGAAGAGGAATACAACACAGATAATATTTTAGAATCTGAAGACGATATGTTATATGGTGAAACCGATTCAAGCGATGTTGAGTTTTTTAACTCCATCAAACTGACATAGTTATATGTATATTATTATTATCATATTATGAACCTAAACTTACATATTGAGATTTAAAACTACCTATTACTAACTTATATTTATTAATATTATTACTAGTCTACAAACAGTATTTTGTCTTTTATTAAACAGTCCTTGTTTAGTTTATTAAATGTTATTAAAGTTATATTTAAAGAATATTAATTAAAAAATTGTATTGGTTTTAAAGCTGTTTTTTCAATAATTATTTACTGTTCTGAATATAATAAATAATTTTTAATAAATATAATGTATTTTTTCTTTATATAGTTTTAGGAATAGGTAGTAAAGATTATAAAAAGAATACATATTCACATATTTTATGCTAAAAATATAAAATACTAAACAACAGAGGAGAACGCAAAAAAATATGTAGGGAGTATTTTCTAAAAAATGTTGAATTGTATATTTGTATAAGCGAATCATATAGAATCAAACTATATATAATTAATTATTATATATTTTATAGTAGATAGATTTTAGATATAGATGTGTAACAGTCATGTAACCTATATTTTGTTTATTTATATACAAATTAAAGGTAAAACATGTCATCAACATTCTTAAGCAACACTTACCAAAACAAAGTTTGGTTCAAGTTTTCATCTCGTAAGAAATGTTGAAATTAGTTAAAAAAAATTAAGTTGAGTCGTAAATTTCCTTATATTTCTTGAATTTCTTTGGGGGTTTTTTCCCCATTAATTTGTCTCTAATAAATAATTTTAAATAATGTAGTTTCAAATGGTTAATTGGGTTATGACTTATGAAATAACATGAAAAGTTAGTTTACAAAATTCACATAAAAGATATATACCTAGATTATATATAAAAACATAAGAATTTTTACCGAATTTTTTTTACCAATATACCGAACTTTACTGGTAAATTCCACATCTTCAATTATAACAATATAACCTTAAACCGGTACAATTTTATTAACGAAAATACTTACAAACACATTTGCAATTGGCACTTTAAGATGACAACCAGAACTTGAGTATCCAAAAATATAAAAAGAATGGTTAAAATGAAAAAAAATTGTTAAACAATAAATGAACAACAAATGTGGAATTCCTTGAAGTATGTAATATTTAACAATTATCGCTTTTTCGTGGGTCTGGTTCATAGGTTCTGTGCCGGTTCAGTAGGGGGGGGGGGATCGTGATCAATATGAACACTTTCCTCCATGTATATGAGCTGATAGATTTTTATAAAATCAACATGAAAATACATTTAATTTGTGAAAAATGTTCTATAATTTGTTTAACCAACAAGTGTAGAATTTGAATTTTGAAATTAAACCGAAAATTATTTTAATGGCCAAGGAGTCTCAAGTCGGCTATAAGTACATACTGGCCGGGACAATATTTTGAGGTTATACCATGGTTGTATACATGGACTTATAATCGCCGGACACTTTAAAATTAACATTGTTAGTATAGTTATCACGGAGAAACGTGACGGCCATATTGCCATTTAGCAATAAGTGTGACCACATACTCAATGTTGTATATTCCATCTACGCCCCCGCCACCACCGTCCATCAACGTGTCGCCAACGCACTTTTGTCGTCATGTGCTCTCTCTCGTTCCGCAACCGTGTCCCTTCTGATTTAATCTATTCTGTGTTATAAGTCTATGGTTGTACATAAATAACGCGGTCTCATAGTCATGTAAACATTGATATCCCCCCTCAGCGCCTATCATACCCGTGACGTCACCCGTCGTACACATTTTACGGCGGCATATATTAAATACATGGCCGCTGCTATTTTTTTTTCTTTGTGGAATTTTTCTACTAGAAAACATGCTCCGATATTTTCGAAATTACATTTTTCTAAGAGAAAAATATATCTTTTTGATATCATTGGGAAATTATTTTTCGATTTTCTCAAAACTGTACATACACGGACTCAAAAAAATAAAAATAAAAATAGAAAAGTACAAGAATAATAGGATTTTATTAAAATCAATATTAATATTTGGAGTTCTTCCAAATTTTGTTCAAGAAACTTGAAATTTTTAGCAAGTATTTATTTTAGTATTCTTTTAGCATGAAAATATTTTTAAACATTTTCTGCCAAATTTGACCTTTTTGTAGCATGTAGAGTTTTAGATTGTAAGCGGACAAGTATGTTAAAAAATATGTTTATTTCTCGATATTACACACCATTTTATAACATGAAACTAATTTTGTTTATTTCCATGCAAAGTATTACATTCAAATATATATACATACATACATAAAATAATAATTAAGGTACCTATATATATTACAAAATATAAAATATAACCAAGTTGGTGACTTGGTAAAAAAAATATATATATAATAATAAAATAAATCGAATATTGTACATTTTTTTATTGTTACAAATTTTTAGTAATTAAAAATAAAAAGATCAACACATACAGTAAATTAATTTAAAAAAATTATTAATATATATATTGGTATATTTGATTTTACATTTACAATTAAAATTACAATTTTACAATTAATATACAGATAATTAATTCTACAATGAGCCGATTCCCCCACTAATATTTTTTCAAAATTTCCAAATGAGACAACCTTATTATTCTATAAACCTTGGTACATAACACCCGTTTATTTTGATAATTATAAATACAATTTATTGCCGATGAATTACAACCATAGTATGGAACATTTTACTTTATGGTATGGAATTAATTTTTCATTTTTATTTATAAAAGCTCGAGGAAACTTAAATTTGTTATTATTAGCAAAATGAGCAGTTGTATGATTTAAGATTTTGATTTTAATATATTATTTTTATAGAAAAACTGAATTACGACTCGGTCACGGTATCACAAATAATATTATATAGGTACTTTTCCATAAAATTTGTTTTAACACTATAGTCGGGAAAACGAAAACTGGCCACGGGAAAATGTGTTAGCAACTATTTTTTTTCTGATAAGGAGGTGTTCTCTATCTAAGACATGCTTAAGTTGTAAGCATAGACTTATAAAGATTTCTTTATGGTTTCTATGGTCTCTATGGTTGTAAGTCGCACGGTCTGTGTACAACACAACGTTTGGCCGGCTACGCTTTTGTATACGCGTTTTTATTATTTCCTTATTAGTTTCTGTCGTATACATCGAGCGTTCCTCGATCATCCATACGACAACTCCAAAATCGTTTAATATATTTTAGTTAATTAAAAATTGCATGATATAAAAACACTGAAAATAAAATATATTAATTTCTTCAAAATGTATTGGTATTTGGTAGTCTTTCTGTCCCGTCCCGAGCAGAAATGACGCACATTTTTATTTTTAATATTTCATTAATAAATTGCGATTCCTAAATACAAAGTCTGCTACAAACAAAACAGCCCATATTACAAATGCACACACGTATGCACATATGCATATATATTTACAACAGTTCGTTCTGGGTGCAAATGGAACCTTTTGGCAATTGTAGTTTTATTTTATGAGGGTTGTGCAACGTTATCACGATTTTGACATGTATCACAAAAACTATTTTACGTTACCGTGGCGCACACGGAGGGGTATAGGGGATGTGGTTGGCGGTAGACTAATATTATTCCAATATTTTGTTGATAAACTATAAGATTATCTATTATGCACGTTATTTAAGTAACAAAATTGATTACAAAAATTGTTTGGGTACATTTAATAGGTGGTAGGTATGTTGTAAAAGTGTACTGACACCACTTACAGAAAATGAGTGTGCGCCACTGTTAGCGGCCACTGTTCATTCTCCACGTGCCAACTATTGCCACAATATTCCTGTGGAAAAATCAAGTTTGCGGAGGCACAATATTATCAACTATAATATAAAACGTGATACCAGAGTGTAACATATAGGTACATAGGTATAATATGATTATTATTTAGCAATTTATACTTATTTATAAATGTATAAATACCTATTTATAATAATAGAATTTAATATTTTATAAATTTGTTTTTGACAACTCACTAATGAGGAATTATTATTGGCACTGAAATTAGGAACATGGGTAGGTACCTACTTATTAAATAATAATGCACATAATATAGTATAACTTTTTAAAACAATATTATTAATAAACAAAAACATATTTATAAAAAAAATACATATAATTAATACAGTATGAGTATAGAATTAGATTGAACAATGTATCGAGAAATGTCAGATCGTAAAAAGATAGTAAGACTTAAAAAAGCTCTTTACTCTATACCTAATTCCTGTTCGGCTGCTACTTGAAAAAAATTTAGACATAGAAAATAACATATGGTAAACGCAATACATAATTTCTCATTTCACTCAGAATCTAAAATTATCTAAATAAAATAAAAAAATTCAATTTCTACAAAAATAAGTACCTATCTATACATTACCTACCTACATTCACACTGTTTTATAATTACCTATATATTATTATAAATAAGATTTACATTGGGTACTTTTGGTCATAAATTTCACCTCAAACTTTGACAAGTGTATTTTCGTCATATGTACGCCTGTGAAGTGTTGTGGAAGCCTCGAGAACTAATTAACTATATCTTTACCTATTCTATGATTGGCACGTTAATTCACCCAACTATAATAATTAGTTGGCGATTATATGAGGGATATGTTCTGTGATATATTTACACGTACCTATTATATTTATTGAAAGAATAAAAATAATTACTTGAATGACCATTAAAAACATTTGTGGTCTGGCCCTCTACCACCCTCCTGCCGATTGTTACTATAGTCCTGTACCTATATACCTATCTTTGGTCCATGGTACAAACTACAATAATAATTGGTATTTTATGTTTTTATTTAACAAATTTGGAGACCATCTTTTTTCTCTCCAGCCATCTGTGTTCGACGTTCCTTATTAAATCACAATTTTCTAACATTTTGCAGGCGCAAAATAATATCTGAATCCGCTACATAATGAATGGGGTGGTGGGGTGTGCAAGTGTACCGTCGTGCAACCTCACAGAGCGGATTCATGGCCCCACACAAAAAAGTAGACCATAGACTCCATCCAAAAATGACCTTTTTTCCTTTCCTTTTTTTTTTTTTTTTTTTTTTTTTTTTTTTTTTTAACAATTTTTGAAAGTGATTTCTCCGCCTCCCAAAATCGACTCTTAGATATCCGCCACTGGCCCCCGTTATTGTGCCTATGCAAGGATAATTCGAATAGATAGAAAACTGTAAAGTATAGGTTTTCTTATAGCCTATACACGCTGAATAAAACCTAGAACCTTGACTCTTGACGGCTTCGTAACTGACTTTTATAACGAATAAACAAAATAATGTATTTGTAAATAAATAAATAAATAATGTGTATTTTAATTTATAGTATAGGTACCTACTCGAGCGCTTGGTGTAAGACTTTAAAATAGGTACATACTCTATAATTTTATAGTTTAAAGCTAGTATAAAATGAAAAGATGAAAAATCAACCGTTATAGGAATTAAAATTTAAAATCTTTTTTCTATTTCTATTTTATCACGTCAATCAATGGCAATAATATATATATATATATATATATTATTCTGTGCTTTTAATACAGAATAAAATTGTATATATTATTATAATTACAATAATTTTAAATAATTAAATTTAACGAATGTATATATAACATGTATTATAATAAAATATTTATTTTAATAATCTTTTAATCTGTACCTACTTCATATTATCTTCTATTATCGCAAGTTGACTATCCTCCTGCAATAGCGTGATAGCTGCTGGTAAATGTTAAGGTTATTCGATTATATTATATTATAATCTAAATAATCTTGGGTAAATGTTATGAATTATGATATGATATCTTATGAATTATTTTTCAGTCTGAACGTCAGTACCTAGCCGAGTAGTTATGGGTATAGTTTTTTTTTTAAGATGTCTAAACAGAAATGGAACAATAATGGTTGGTTAGATACTTTAGACCAAGCTGGTAAATATTAATTATTTTATTTCATAGTTATGTGAAAAAGTATGTATGTAAATTAAACAAATTTATAATAGGTATTCGTCGTAGCTGAGAAGTATACAAAAATGTTTGTGCATCATGCCATACACCGTGTTGAATACTAGATATATCGTGAATTGTGTGCATGATAGTTGCTTATGGTATTATCGATAAACTTTTGCTCTACTATTTGAGTATATTTTAACATATTATTTATTAAAATTTAGATGGTTCGAATACAATGGGAGTCATTTATTAAAACCATGCACATTATCCGATTTATGGCCAAAACCTTATTGGAATGAAGAAGTTGCTCAATATGCGAACAATGGAGCTTACCCACTAGTTAGATTTGACTTGAATTATTCAAGCAATAGGAGGTAATTTTTAAAATGTCATTATTAATTGTGATTTTTAATACATATTATAATTTTACTTGAAAAATCGAGTAAATATTGGAATCCAGCCAATAGTAATATAATAAATTATAATGGTCTTAGTTATCTAAATATATTTTAAAAGTATAAGTCTAATGTTTAATTATTTTTATCTTGTGATTGTCCTGGCGTACCAAATTAGTGAACTTAGAATTTAATCCGTTCCTTTTTAACGGTTGGTCGGATCACAAATAGTGTTATACATTTTACATAGAACTCGCTAAAGTGAATCAATTTGTGTAGGCTTGGTAGTATTAAATTCAAAATACCATGTCAATTTCTTAATTTTACTGTCCTTGGTTTCTGATTAAAATCATTTTATTATATATTTAACCGATTGATTTATACTAAACGTTATTTCAAAGTCATTTACATTGACGAGAAAAATTATCACAATTAAAATAAATGTCAGAATGATTGTCAGTTATGATTTTCACAAATATGTTAAAATTTAAATAATAAATGTGTATGATATTATGACATATTATTATTGATAATTATATCAAGTTTTCATTGTATTTAAACAAAACCTATACCTTTTTATTCAGTAGACTAATGTAATTCAATAATAAAATTATATAATTTTTGATCCAATAAGCCGCTGGGGATACAGAACAAAAATTAATATATTAAAATTGAAATAATAACATAATTTGATATTTTGACACACAATAATGGGAAATAATGACCATTTTTTAAGTTATTTAAACATATTTAAGATAAATATAATTTTAAGTTTTATATAATATATAAATAATAATTAATCTATGAATATTTTGCTTAAATTTTAATTTATTGAAAATATAATTTCTACATGTCATAGGTTATGTTCTCTTTATTAATAATAATAATAGGTCATTATATTCTAAACTTAACCAATTGTTCGCGAAATTGGAAATACATAACTCGATTTTACTATGTTGTGCGGGTGTCAGACAAAGACAACTGAATCGGGTACTATGTTCCCTTAATGATAGTTACTTGTTAGAGATACCATTACCAATACTCAAAACAGTTTATAACTAATTCAATCAAACAATATTAAAATCATATTAGGTTTATCAAAAAAGGTATTACACTATTTATGATCCGACCAACCATTAAAGAGGTAAAGATTAAATTCTAAATTTACTTAATTGGAAATACAAAGCTCAATTTTCTATGTTATGTGTGTATCTGACAAAGACAACCGAGTCAGATACTAAGTACTATTAATGATCTCGGGATTTATTACACTTCCATATTTTCCTTTGAGCCACAATGACATTACTGTTTCAGGCTTCATTAAACATAATAATAAAATGATTATCTCTTTTAACTGTTTTGGCAATTTATACTTTACACCTATAAGATTTCTACTGGAATATGAACAGATTTGGATAGTATTCAGAATACTTTTTAAGTAATCCGAATATTTTTCAAATACTTTTTTTTTTAATTTTAATTTTTTTTTTGTTAATACAGTATTTTAAATAGTTTTTAAAAGTATTTTATTTCTTGAAAAAAAAAAACTTTTAAGGTTCCAATTATATATTTAAAATAATTTTTTTTAGTTTGTATCCAAAAGATTTCATTGTAAGTTGTTCACTCAGATTCTAAAATAATTAAAACCCCTCTAACACATATTATTGATTGTTTATGTTCAATTAAATAATAATATAATTATTACTTAATATTTTCATTATTGAAATTTAGTGCATATAGATAAGAAAAGTATTCTAAAAATATTTGGAATGCAAAACATTGAAATACTTTGGGAATATTATTATCATAAAGTATTCGAATACTTTTTTTGGAAGTCAAATCTAAAGTTACCCAAGTCTGAATATAAAGTTGTCGTTTGGTGGCATCCTTTCTTTACAAAAGAGTGAATATATATTTTTAGCATTTGATGCTATGTTCTCAATTTTGCTGCATTTCCTTATGACTATTTTTATATCTGTGATTTTATAAAAATCTAAACCATATCGTCTCCATTCTTGATGGTAGCCAACATTTTATTACAGCTATATTGAGTGGGTCCCTGGGTGCTCCTAATCTTCTCTTTATATCTCTTTTATAGTCCCTCCCATTCTATAAATCATCAGCTTCCCTTTTCCATTCCCATTCACACTACGTCATTCAGTGTCTTACTACATTCATTCTCTTCATTGTATGCTTCAGCCCCTTTAGCTATGTTTATTGATTATCTTATATAATATACTTTTTAACTATGAATAATTTCTCTTGAATTATATTAAAAATATCTATCTATGTGATGCTTATTTTTATATAATCTGTTATTAATTTATGTATCACTTATATATAAAACGTTGTATATATTTCTTACTACATTGTAAATTTCCATTTGGCGTTTAATATTCAAATAAATAAATAAAAGCTATAGATTATATGATTAATCAAATAAAATTTTTTTCTATATTTACTAAGATATAATATTTTGCATCATCATAAAGTATACCCTACATAATTACTCGAATCCAAATGTTTAATTCTTTTATATATTATGATAACTGTGAGAATATTGAGTGAAAATTTTCAATTTAAACTTTGTTAATTATATTATGTTTTTTCAACAATAAAATATTTTAATATTTATATTATATTAATAGGTAGACATTATTGACTATACATCATTATTTTTTTATTTGATGGAAAATATGAATTTATTTAAATGTACTTTAAAATTTAAAATAGCTTATTTAGTTATTTTTATTTATATTAATAATTAATATAATTTTTTCATAAAAATATTTTTATTTTTTTTAGAAAATATGTAAAATCAAAAACACGAACAAGTATCCTATTTATTATTGCAATTGAGTGAATAGGCATTATTTTTTTGTTGTTGTTGGTGACAATGATCTTCTTATAGCATAAATATTACGAGTGTTCATTTAAACTCATGAAAATATTTAATACTTTGTTTTATTTGTAGAGCATTGTAATTTATATTTACTATTAATGTTTTTAGAACTATATTTTGTCATCATTCACCGATTTCATGGATCCACTTTCACAAATTATACTGGTTGAAATGAATATTATAATTCCTATTTCCTAGGTGGTGCTTTAAGAATAGCTGAAGCAATTTATAATGAGGTAATTTTTTAATTTCATAAAATTTTGTTTATAAAAATGTTATGAAAAGTAAAAGTATCTATGATTACAGTAATTATACATAGACTCCTTCTTCTTCTCCCTTGTCTTTACTCCCAACTATTTGGGGTCGGTCATCCTACCTATCCTTCGTTAAGTGGACTATCCCTCGCATCTTCTTCACTTCCACCTTTCTCATATCACTCGCCAACATACCCCTACCTTTTTTTCCATCTTCCTATCCCACTCTTTCGATCAACATACATTTCCTTTACTAATCTTACTGACTCAGTCTCTTCCGTCCTTAATACATGCTCGATCCATCTTAATCTATTTTCCCTCATTTTGTCAACTATTGAAGCTACCACTTATATACTTGTTCCTTATTTTATCTTCTCTAGTCAATACACTCATCCACTTTAACATTCTCATTTCTACTACATTCATTCTCTTTTCCATCTTCCTATCAACTGCCCAACATTCTGTTCTAAACATCATTGCAGGCCTCATCACTGTCTTATAAAATTGACCTTTTAACCTTATGGGGATTCTTTTGTCACACAAAACACCAGATGCTTCTCTTTACTTCATCCACCCACACTTAATCATTTAATCTGTATTTCATATCATCTTTGAATCCCCATCTTTTTATATAATAGATCCAAAATACTTGAACCTGTCAATCTTTTCCATTTTATCCCCACACAACTTTATTTCTTGTCTTTCCCTATTCCCTCTATTTAACCAAAATCGTACTTTCTTATTGAATTCTGTTTTACCCCACTAATCCATAGTACACCATGATACCATATCATGCACCATGATAACTTACCCTTTATATCCTTTGTTATTTCGTCCATTACTAGAGAAACTAAATAATCACTCAAAGCAGAACCTTGGTGCACTCCCACTCTGACCCTAAAATCTTCATTTTCTCCCCACAAACTCTTCACTCTTTTACTCGCATCAACTAAAACTGATTTTTCCTAAGAAATTTCTCACTTTTTGTTCTTATCTATTATCTTTTCTCAAATCTTCATTCTGTGGCTCATAAGTTTTATCCCTCTATTTTTCACATTCCTGTACATCTCCTTTACCATTAAATATCGGCACCACAATTCTTTTTCTACGCTTCTGAAATGTATCCTTCAACTAGTACATTATTGAAGAACTTTGTCAGCCATTCTATACCTACACTTCCTAATACTTTACTAGTACTCCATCTGATCCCACCACTTTCTTATTTTTCTAACAATGCTCCACTCGTCCTCTTCCTTTATTAAATCCACCATACCCAAATTCCACTCAATTCAATCAATTGTCTCTCTCAGCACTTTTTGCTGCTTTAGATAAACTTTTATACACTACTCAATCCTCCCTCTCAAAGGTTTTGTGCTATTTCTTAAACTATTTTTTTCTTTGATATTATCTTTTACACTTCATCTGCCCACCACCATGTTTGTTTATCCTCTGACATATTACCTCTACTCTTGCCGGTGACCTCCTTAGCAACCATCTTAACACCCTCTGCTACCTTTTCCCACATTTAGTTTATTATTACCTTCCATGTTTTAATTAGTTTTTTTTAAATATTATTTTCATTTTCACCCGTTAATTTCCACTGCCTAATCCCCAGTTCCTTATCTATATTTTTATTTTTTGTGCATCTTTTTTTTCCCACACCAAATATCCATAACCATCAGTAACGTCCAGAGGTTTTTAAAGAAATAAGGCAGACATTTTTTCCCATAAGCCTACCATCTTAATCCTCTCATTGGATATTTTTTTTTAATTGTGCTAATTTTATTACTAATAAATAATGGGAACTAGCTGCTATTTCAAAATACTATTTATCACATTATAATTTATAACCACAAGTAACTCAACACCTAAACATAAAAAAATTAATTATTATGTTATATTATACTACATTATTTGTGATGACTAATCATATTATTACTTCTATAATTTTCAACTGATTGCCATAAAACTAAAATCAATTAAATTATCGTAATATATGAGATTGATAACTAATATTTAGGTATTAAAATTTGAAATATATTGTAAAAACTATGTAGGGAAAACAAATATACTTTATACATTAACAGGATAAATGTTTAGTAAACAATAAATCAATTCATTAAATTTATCAAATACTATATACTACAATTTATAATTAAAATATACTCATGAACTATTTTTTTAAATACATAGATAAATATAACAATATATAATTTAAGTTTTGTTGGCATTAAAATGCTGTTATTTTATTACTCTATGATTATACCAGCATATATTATTATTATTATTATTATTATAGGCAATATACCAACATTTTAATTTACCCTACAGAAAACATAATATATTATAGAATCTAGAATAAAATCAAAGCTTAAACACCCATTACTCAAATTTAAATGAATATATTTCAGAAATTGTTATAATGTTGTAGTAATTAAATTAAATACATTATAATATTAAAACCATATGTGTTGAGAATTTTTTTTTTTTTTTTTTTGTATTCTGATTACATATTTGAATACTTTTTCTTAATTGTATTTAAATACAAATACTTTTAAAAAGTATTTAAAATACTTAGGAATACTTATAAGTTTTATAATTACTTTTTAATAATTATTATAGCTCCTTCAATTCAATCGAATAATCAACACATTATTTTTTTAAATATTAAATATTTTTACTTACAGAATAGTAAATAAGATAAAACATATAATTATAATACACTTTTATACATATATTATAAGATAAAATATAAAAAGTATTTAATTTATCCAGCAATGTTTACTACTTGGTTTATTACCAATACATATTGTTACTAAATTTACTTTTGGAAGACAAAAGATAGTACCTACCGTTTTTTATTTACAATCTTATTAAAATAGTTATATTTTTTTACAAAATAAAAATGTTGTAAAAAAGGATAAAGCTACAGCACAGATAATAAGCTTGCATATAAATTTAGTAATAGGTTAATTTACTCTAATATTAAAAATGACAAAGTTGTGATAAAAATTCTGGACGTTAATTTTGTATAGTAGGTTAGACGGAAACAACAAATGTGGGTATCACATTCTCTTAAGTTACAACTTATAATACCAACAAACTAAAATAAGTCATTCTTGTTAATAATAATACTCAACATCAGACATCTATATATATATATACATATTAAAAATTTTAATATAAAAATATGTAAAATTGACTGTTGGGTGGATATATTTAACGAAGTTTAAATAATGTATATAGAGATGTTGAATTTTAACAAATTAGGTTTATAGATATGTAGATATATAAAAAAAAGAATCTAAAATATATTATACATACCCGTAGATTTTTAATTAATTTGTACCTACTTATTAGTAAAACTTAATTAATGAAAAAATTACGTTCCAAGTACTTCAATTATGATAAATTAATATTTACAAGTTATTTCAGACACAATTAAAAATAAAAGTTAATTTTGTGAGAGTTAGGATAACTAAAATTATGGATAAGTACCTACCTGCTACCTATAAAGTGTAGGAGTTAAAGGGGTCTTTTTCACTCATAATTCATATTGTTGAAAATTATCAAAGTCCAAATAAGATGATAACTATTATTAATATTATATCTATACGAAAATATCAAAATTAATATAATAACGAGATCTATGGGCTGTGTTTATTGTAATGTATATATTTATCAATATTATTACTAATTATTATGTATAATCATATACAATATTATGATTTGAAAATTCCTAAAAATCATAAAAGTCTAAACCTATAAATCGTCTATAGGTAATACTATTATTATTATTAGTTTGTTCTGTGATGTACCTAGTACTTTGCTATTATGATTACATTATATAATTTATTTTTACACTAATTATTATTAATTTGATGTATATAATCCCAAAATATCAATGTTTAAAATTTACTATTTATTCATATGTTCATAAACTATTTAAAGATTTTCTTTGCTGCAACAATTTACATATTATAAAAAAATAAAACATATTTTACCTCAAATTTATTATTCATTGTTGAGGAAAAAAATTATTTTTTAGGTGAATAAAAATACATCAATAAAGTATTCGGAATATGTATTTGAATATTATTTTGTTTTTTAAAAAAAGTAAAAAAAGTATTCAAAATAGTATTAGAATACAAAAAAAAGTATTTAAATACTTTTATTTGAATACTTAATATTCTGATTAAAGCTTTTAATAAATGAGGACTTTTAGATGCTAAGTCATAATTTATATTTATATCATTTTCTCGTGTAATTATCATGAGTCCTTGAAATCTTTCTTCCCTACCTTCTCATGGTAGAACACAGTTGATTTTCACTATTTTTATATTAAAAAAAGCTTTCTATATTATTGTCATCTGAATCACTATCAATATCACTTCTCGGCTCCGATTTACAACCATTTTCTTACATTTTCCATTTTCATGCACAGCAACATCATAAATATTTCAATATTCAATTTCTATATTGAGAATCCTCAGTTGCAATGCAATTACATATTGATAAAATTTCACTACCACAGTATAAAACTATTAATATTACTAGGTATGCCTTCTCGATTATATTGAAATTGGATTATTCAGCGGTATTTATATTAATATTATTATTATGATATTGTATTTTCAGCCATATATTATTATTATTAGATACTACAATTATATTCATGATCAGGATTAATTATCGTAGTTATACCCACCTCAAAAATAAGTAGTACTTAAGCCAATCTTGGTATAAGGTGTGGGCACTACCGATAACCATTAACCTACCTATGTTGTGTTGTCACACTTTCACAAAGGATTACCTACAGAATCCTTACACTGTTTTAAACTTCCTCTCTTCCACATAAAATAATCATTTTGTGATCAGTTTTCTTCACTTTTATAGGTTACATAATGCTTTTATTTCTTCCTAAAATAAGTGTACAATAAATTGCTAATTCATGTGAAGTCCAGTTTTCTTTCTCTGACCTCATTATTTTCTTCTAACCAAGAACTTCCATGCACTCTATTATAATCTAGTCTATCCCTACTTACACGTCCATTTATATCCCCACACATTACATTATTCTCAATATTGTGTAATTAACTCATCCATCTCATGCCAGAACTCTTCTTCTGACTTTCCTCACAACCCACTTGTGGAGAATATGCACATTGCACTTACTATATTCAATACCTTATCCTCTAATATTACTCTCACCACAATTATCCTATATATAATTAGCATTTTTTTTTTCTATGACCTAACAAATATATTTACATCTTAATAATTTAAATTCATGTCACATGCGTGTTAGTGTGTTATAATTATTTATATTATTTTCATTTTTCTGAACTCAAAAATTTTTAAAAATATCTATTTCAGTGAGACTTATGGATGGCAAGAATGAGCCAACATACAACCTAAATGTCACAAGTGAAGAGGCAATACAGATAAATTCAGGTAAATAAATTTGTTTTAATAATTAATTAAATTTACCTAGATTTAATTAGTTTTAAAAATATTTTTGTATTTACATATTTTCAGGACAAAAATTGAACGAGTGTAAGAGGCAGTTCAATAATGAACAAATATGTGACCCACAACTAGTGACCTGTAATGAGAGTTATGGGAATTTGCTTATATGGCCCCATAAGGTAATTTTGTTACTCATTGAGGAATACAGGAAAGAAATGGACAATATGTATTCGGGCTGTATTTCCCAAAATAAAATTTGGCAGCCTATAGCAGATGAATTAACAAAACATTTTTATAACATTGACTGTTTCTCAATGCCAGTTGAAATTAGTTGGATTGAAGAGGACATATAAATTATAAGTCAATAAAGGACCATAACAGTAAGTCAGGCAATGGGATGAAAAGTTGGCCATATTTTGAATTGTTGGACAGTTTGTTAGTGATCAAACCATATATAAATCCTGTTGATACCGCATCTTCAATGGGTAAAAGGGACAAACCCATTGTTCTTTATACTTCAAGTTTTTGTCATGAAAAAAAAAAGTCCAATCATTTATCTTCTGTAGATAAAGTACTATATGCTATAGAGGAAAATAGAAAATTGGCAGAAGAAAGCAAACAGAAAAGGCATAGGGAGAAAATGGTGTAAAAAAAGGAGTCTCTTAATCTCTTAATGAGGTTGAATGGTATTTAGAGAAAAAAGATTAGTTATAATCTGTAAAGTATCTCTAGTTATGTATATGTATATTTTTTTAATTGTAAGTTTTAATAACAAAAGGTAATACCTATCTTGAAAATGAACCACCTATTTGAGAAATTACAAAAATCCAAAAATGGTAACTTGGAGAAAACAGCAAAAAACTTTTTCTTCACTACCAATGTGATATACGGCAGTATCCAAGACTTGCGTTATTCCTCTTCTATACTGAATTTTTACACTACTACGATGTTTACATTGTCAAATTAAATTTTTGTTTTTAAGATTTTCACAGATTTTGTGATGTATGTTGTTTCTCAAATAGACTGAGAATTATAATCTATTTAGTACTCTCATATATATACATGATATTTTTTTTTGTTGATTGCGATTTATTGCGACTTGCTTGCGAATTACACTGCGATTACCTCGTGTGTTTGCTTCATTTTGCGATTATTAGTAGTGAAGTTTTTGTTTAGTTTTATGTTTTTGTTTAATTTTAGTTTTTTATTGTTTTATATTTTGTGTTTAGTGTTAAGTTATTATTTTAAGATTGTCCCTGCTAGGTTAGGTAGGTAGGTTTAGGTTGTTAGGAGTAGGAGTTAGGTAGGGTTGTTAGGGAAAAGGTTCGGTCCGCTTATCTCCGATCAAATTCAACTGGTCAAAATTGAGGACGAACCAGGCACATCAGGGGCCCAAGGCCATCAGAGCCAACCCCAGCCCGAGAGCGCTACTGGACAGACCAATCAGCCGATAATTACCAGAGCCAATCCAGTCCAGCACAGCCCCAGGAACAAGAACCAGCAAGAGACGCAGAGGAAGAGACCATCGTCCAAATCTCCAGGTTCTGGCAAGTCCAAGACCACCAAGAAGACGGATCCTGCAAAGGAGAAGGAAGAAGCCGAGAAGAGGAAGAAAGACCTCGCTGAAGCAGCCAAAAGAGACCAAGCCGCCAGGAGAGAAGCCGCAAGACAAAGGGCCGCCGAGCAGGCAGAGTTCGAACGGAGGGTTGAAGAAGCAGTCCAGAGTCGATTGGCAGAAGCCGAAGCCCTGAGAGCATCTCAAGGAGAACCGATCCCTAGTTCGGACACAGAAGACGAAACCGGCGAAACCACTATCGTCGAGCGCGGCCAAGGTCTTCCTCTGGCCAGATAGACAGTTGTCTTTGCTGGTTACGAGTCGGAGAGGCCCGGTATATCAACCGCAGCCGGATTGGGGGAGGTAGGTGAGGACGTCGTCATTAGTGACGAGATTTTAGCCCAGGCGAACGCAATGTTGGACTCCCTAGGACTTGAGGGTGTGTCAGGCATGCTGGAAGTTGACATTTCAGACATGCAATACCAGGGGTTTGAGCCACGCATGTTTAATGCGTACCTCTGGAGCTTAGCCATCAAGCAGGGCATCACCCAGGCAGACCATCTTGCCTCCATTAAGTCCATGGCTTGCCTCGGATTCATAAGAGGCAACAAGCTACAAAAGCTCCGTAGCAGCGGCAGGCCATCATTGGTCACCGCGGTGGAGCGCTGGATTAGGACCTATAAGCTGGTCGACGTGAAGCCAACTGGTCCCTACACGGTCACCCTAGCTCGTGTGGCTGCATCGCAGGCGATGATGCTCTCCAAATCGCTCCACCTTCGCAAGGCTGGAGTGGTCGGAACGATTAAGCCTGAGTTCGTGGCGGAAGGCTTTCCTCCAGTAATGGCCACCTCTAATTTTGGTGTCCTCATCCCGATTGATATTCAACCAGCGAGCTTCACCCTCCTGAGGAAGGCTTTCTACTATCACCAGTATCTGTTTGACAGGACGATCAATTCCGGCACGAAGAAATATTCTTCCAAAGACGACATTGTCAAGTATGCCGACATCCAGATTAACGCTGAGATGTATACCTGTCAACAGAGGTTCGCGCATTGTAAAGATGTCGGGATCTTGGAGGCGACCGGATTGGGCAAGGGCCTGACCGTTGCGGCGAGACCCGGTGTTGCAGCAGCTGCTGCTCTCTGGGATGCAGCCCCTCAGGACTGATGTTGAGGGGTGTTTTAGGGGGAGGGAATCGGGGGGAAGGGGAATAGGGAGGGTTGTAGGGGGGGAAGTCACGGGTTGGCTTAGTGGGGACTAGGGTCTGGCGGGGTGAGACGTCTAGGACTCTTGTCTTCTGGTCTTCATCTTTATTTTTATTTATTTTGTAAAATTCTCCTCACGGGGATCGGCGTACTGACCATGCGTCGACAAGGCCGACTTTGTTGAAACACTGAGATTCGGCATTAAATTCGTTACTTCATTGTTTGTTTTTTCGTATGTGTGGGTGGTCTTTGTGTGGTGCAGAGGGTGTAACTCTGTATATATATATTATACATTTTTATTTTGTTATATGACAGTACTATTATTTACCATCTGCTGGTTATAAGTTTTTCTTCACTTTTAATTTTTATATTGTTAATTAATAAAATAAAATAAATTGTATATTTACTGTATTTTATTGAGTAATCCATAAGTCATTATTTATTTTAACATAGTCAAGGTGGATCAGTTAAATATAAATTATACAAGGAAGGTGATCAACCCTTTAGATATGTTTTACTCTAGCTCAGGGTGTGTACAAAGATATTATTTAGTGTAATAGTGTTTAATGAAAATAAGTGTGTTCAGATACTATAAATTATAACGTGAAATAATGTAATATGTAACAATTGTTACAATGTTACAAAAACAACTCAACATTTTAACAGTTGCTTAAAAATTAAAACATATTTTACTAAACACTGTTTAAGGCTGAATATGCCATTTTAAAAATGATGTCAAAATGATATTATTTAAAAAAAAAAATAGGTTAACACTTTACATAAAAATGATGTAATAGGAATTTTTCAAAATTTTGTATTTTAAGGAATGAAAATTACAATTAAAAAATGATGGTGTTTTATATTAAACCCTCTGAGTTTAATGATAATTTTTAATAACTATTTATAAAGATTGTCAGTGTCATTTAGAAGGATATTTTTTCAAATTTAGGTTTTTTTAGCAGAACCATAAGTATAAAAGTTGACATATTTTTGGAGGAGGCATTTTTTAATACATATACCATTTTACGGCTTAGTTATTTTAAAATAATGAAAAATCTCTTAAATGTGCTCCAAAAAAAATGGTTATGATTTTAACCCAATTTTCAGTTTTCAAATTTGTTGATTATTAAAGGGTGTGGAGTTTTTTTTATACATTTTCAGCAAATAATTTCCATTTAAATTACTGAATTACTCCCCTTACGATACACCGAAATAAAAATAGCAAACACTGACTGAATTATTTCCCAGAAATAACTATCTGGCTTATTATCGTAGACCAGTTATCGATGATACAATAAATATTACTACAAATTATTATATTTATCATTGTACCGATAATAAATGTTGAATAGACAAGACGTTTTAATTTACTATAATTTAATGGAACCATTTATCTAATTGATGTGTGGCATGATCCCACGTAATTTGATGATTTCACAACGACATGTTTAGCCTTAAATGCATAATTTAATTGAAGACTGAATAACATTATAAGGATTTGGACACTGCATATTTATTTGTAGTGTTGCCTAATAAAAACCATCAACTATTTGCTTTTGAACTGTGCTACATATTCATATTCATTATAATCGTATTCACTGTTATCCAATGAAGAAGAAAATTTGATATCAGAGCATTGTTGTATGGTCGTAATAATTAACCCACCATCACTCAAACCATCCGTCATAAAATCAAAATGTTGGCAAATTAACAAAATAAAAAATATAAGAACAAATCTCATGGGTATAACTGGATTAAAACATTCCTAACATCATACCCATAAAACCTATTAATTATCAATAATATAAATTTCTAATTTAACGGGAAATATGAACCGTGTCTCACTGTGCCTTGTGTTTCACTGTACCCGGTTTCCCCTACATAAATGCAAAAAAGTGAAACATACCAATTTTAATTTGAAAAAATATTTCCAATTATAATCATTACATGCTAACAGCAGATTTTTAATTTGTAATAAAATTTTGTTATTATAGTTTAATTTTGTTGTAAAATTATTTTGTAACTCCTTGATTTTATTTTTTTCAGATCTACATAAATGCATTGAAATATTTTAGTATAAATAATAGGTACTTGTCCCATTGTTACATAATAATAATTATTATTTTATAATTTGTTAAGTTTAAAGTTAAATCTAATTAGTGTACGACTAAAATCTAATGACTCACTTCATGATTTGCAGGTTCTTAGATAATAAATATAGGTAGATGCTAATTATTTCACAATTTTTTTTTTATTTTGACAACAAATTCTTATAATAACCTAGATCAGTGGTATTCAAACTTTTTTTACCTATGACTTACATCTCTTCACGATATATTGGCGATTTAGGCACCAAAAGTATAAAAGTCTTAGCATTTTTAGTCACTAAAATATTAATTTTTATATTTAGATTTTTTATACTTGCAGCATTTAAATATATATTATAATAAATTATATACTTAAATATCTATTTAAAATAAGAAGTTTGATCATATTAGTAGGTATATAAATATATAATGTAATATATAAGTACATACATAGAACCTGTGCACAAATGGGTTGTTAAAAGTAGAAATATTGATGTCCAGGCGGATCACGATTTTTTTCTTATAAAAATATTGTCTATTACTAAAATAACATACACTACAAACAGCTAAACTGAAAAAAAGAGAGTAAAAATAATTTTGGTGAATATTGGCTATATAGTGTTTTATTAACCAATCTTCTAAATTTATGTTGGTATTGGCACACTGAATATATGAATTTGCAGCACAGACTCACAGTTATATAGTACAGACAATTATAAATTGAGAAAAAATAAAAGTATTCATTGTAAAATATCAAAACTGGAACTTCTTACATCTCACTATATTTTTCTGTACAACTTTGTTAAGTATAGGTATTTTTACTCTAAATACACAGTTACAAGTTGTATTAATAGAATAGCTTAAGAACTTACTGTAAAAATTAATCAAATTATGTCGTTATATGCTTTTTAACTAATAACGATAAAGTTCAATAACATACTACAATCCTATAATGTACACTCAGTAGTTTTTACTATTATATTATAATTTTAAATACCTATTATATTAGATTCTGATAATGGCGTTTAATCATTAGGATCGTGACTATAAAAAATTCTAAACATTTTTTGATCCAAACACGTGGTGCAAATATTTAAGCATTTAAGATGATAGTCATATAGTTTTAAAAACAAGATTTTATATAAAAAATTATTAAATTGCATCAAATTAGATATTATGCACACATATTACACTTATTTGAAGCATTATATAGATTTGCAATTAATAAAAATGAAGGTTTATTTGTTGGTCATTATTTAAAAAAAGTTTATTTTGAGTAACTTTATTTTCTATTCATGTCTATTAATCGATATTTGACATATTTGCAATTTAATTACCTACATTATATTGTTTTGTTATTTAAATTGCACATTTTTTATAATATTCAGAAATTTTAATATTTTTTTTACAAATTTACTTTAGAAATGATACAACCGTTTAGATTTTTACTATAGCTGGATGGTATTTACCAATAAATATTGTATATAATATATTAACTATATTTCCATAGTTCCTTACCTTATGTACATTGTAATGTATAAATAATTAGGGGAAAACATAAAAAATAAGTTTATAACAAAATGAAATAAAAAACATATTTTAGATTAGGTACATAATTAATACAAAATGAAAAATATCAATATTTTTTAATAATTACAATAATTACAATAATATTTAAAATATTAATAATTTAAATAATAATAATTAATTATTATTATTTGAATACACTTTAGGGCCATTTTTACAATCTCTTTGTTAAAATAAACCTATAGAATAATCTGTAATAAATCTAGGAGTAACAAAGATTTTTCTTTGTTACTAAAAGGGTTTTTTCTTAAACTCATCGGTTCATTTTAACTGGAGATAATTAACCTGATGGTTTATGAGTCAATTCAAACTTATTTTATTATTTTAATGAATCTAGTTAATTATGTCTGTTTTATAAGAAAATACGATGTATAAAATATATCATTTAAGTTGTAGGTACTAGGTTACTTGAGTTAATTAATTATTACTTTATAAAAATGGCCCTAAAAAAACTCTGAAATAAAAATTATTTAAATACATAAATTAGCCATTATATAATTTCTTCTTAAGTTAGTTCTAAGTGTAGTTGATCTGTTTTCTTGTAGTCGTTTGAGAAGTTTGTGAAGAACTTGAATAGGCGTTAGACCTTTTTGATGTGTAATATTTTGTAGCATAGTTTACTCTAATACGGATTCAATGTTTTAAATGCTATCCTCAAGTATTTAATTAAGTGTAACATTCATATCATCATTTGAACTAGAATCAAATGATGACATATCAGTAGTTGTTGATATTTCAATTTCGTTCAATGTAAATGTATCAATCAAAGCTGGAGAAATTTCAATATTTTCTGTTAGAGTACCAATAATATTTTCAGAATTTTGATCATGATTCCTTGAAGAATGCAGCCAACTTGGTCCTTCTCCAAAACATTCATTCATCATACGTCTTGGAGAATTCTCATTAGGAATTGATCTCAAATATGTATGTTCAGAATTCGAACTTTCAATGATTGGTGCCATATCAGTTTGACTTGGTGAAACAAATGTAACGGGTTTTACATTTATATTTTGTGTATTTTCACCAAATTCATCAAGCAAAGATCTAAAATACTTATTATATATTTCATGCATGTTTACAGTCATATCTGTAATACATTTCTTTATATTTACGTCATCGGGTAAAAACATTTTAAAACATTCCTCAAATCGATTAAGTTCTTTAAGACCAGCTTGATTCATTTTTATTAAATTGTGATACTCAATTTCATGACTTCTCTGTTTTCTTTCCTTTACTAATTTCCATCCTGATAATTGTAAATTAGTATTTATTAAATCTTTATTTTCATCTGTTAAAATTTTAATTTTCTTATTATGTATTTTCCGATGATTATGCAGGCATTTACTAACTTTCATATACTCTTTGAAATAACGGATTGTATAGTTTTTATAAAAATTTTTCATACTTGTTCGTTTTTGAAATTTAGGAGGTGCCATTGTTGTTTCAACAAATTACTTCAGTAGATACTAATTTCTGAAATGTTTGCCTGTAACAAAAAAAAAATCAATTAAAATGTTTAATTAATTACTTAGATAATTGATTGATTTGTGGTTTCTGTAAATATCACGCTAAACATAACGTAAAAAGATATCAAATTAAATAAGATGTCTTGTGAATATTTAGTAATAATAATATTTTAGTACTGATCTAGTGATCGATCATCCATAAAACAATAATTCATTTATGACATTAAAAATATCTAATAATTGCCTTAGTCATTGAATTGTATGATATTTGTTACATTTTTTCATTGAAATATTGTATTATAATAAATACAGATGTATTATATTATATTTATAAATACAAATACATGAATGTCAAAATTTGGGAGAAAAAAAAATAGTGAACTTATTAATATTTAATTTACCTAACATAATTATCATGATAATAAAATTAACAAAAATTAAGAAACGTATCTAGTTTATTAATTTAATTGTTTTGTCACTGTAACAATGGAAGAAAACTATAATATAATTATATTATAAAAGAAAAAAACTCATGTAATTCAACTGATTTCATCGCTTCGCCTAAATTCTAAAATGAATAATTTAGATGGAGTATAGGAGTGGCCTTGATAGTAAATCAAATGAGAGATCTAGATGGTTAGAGCATGTTTATGGAGGAAAGAGAGGCTGTAAGATTATTAAAGGAAATGTGGAAAGAAGGAAAAAAGAGAACAGGAATATAGCAAAATGTAGTTTCATTTTATAGAGAGTGATATGAAGAATATGTGGTAGATCGAATTAAATAGATGTTTAAGACTAGAATAACAGACCCCAAATGAAGAAAGAAAGGGAAGTAAAAGAAGATAAAGAAGAATTGGAAGATGAACTAACATGATGTAAGTTATATTTAATATTTATGTTATTAATACACCACATTGTACTAATTAAATGCTAAATTTACTATCAATATATATTACTATATTTTAATTTATTATATCTGGTACAAGCACGCTAATTAACATTTTTAATGACCGTTTCAACTGTTGTAATATCAGATTATAGGTCATTACACATATGACTTGATTTTAATACAATTTTCAGTCTGTTTATATAAGTTGTACATCGGTTCTAGTTGGCTTGGACAGTGTTCGCTCCTGGATCAAACTTAAATCAAGGTAAATGTGCGTTGGGCGTTGGAATTGATTATTGGAAGTATATCATCTACACAAAAACTAATGTCAAACAACACTTTTTCACATGAGCATTCAATAACCTTGGAAGTGTAGTCTGGATTTATCCATACCCCCTGCCCACTAGAAGGTTGAATCACATTCAATTTAGTTAGATAGGATAAATATGTTTTATTCATAAATTATAATGTTTTGATATAATTTAGATGTTTAAATATTTTATACAAAACAAATTCACCAATATTATAGTAGCCCTAAAATAAATATTATAACTAGGGCGGCCTGGATGCTGATGTCCTAATAAACCTATAAAAATGTGCTTCAAAATAATGTATGTATGACCTAAAAAATACAAAAATTTATCTAATAACATAAAATAATACCTTTAAAATTGTTTACATTACTAAATTATATATTGTATTAGGTATATGTATTATATTTATACCTACGCATACACCTATTATATTTCTTATTTGCAGATTTTCTCATGCTCTTTATTGTGTATTGCATGCACAAATGTTAAATTGTAATTGAAAAAAATTTAAATAATATAAAAATATGTTACGCAAAAAAATAATAGTAAAATCGCGTTTTTTCCATCGATTATTGAAAAATTACCTTAAATCTCAGAATATGTCATTGTTATTGAATCGCATTTTTAGCTAGGAAAATCGCCTAGAAAAAAATACAAGTCATCAACATCCGGGCCCTAATTATAACCTTAAACTGGTACAGTTTTATAAACGAGAATACTTACAAATCCACTTGCAATTGGTACTTTCACAGGATGACAGTCAGAACTTGAACATCGACATATGTAAAATGAGAAGTTAAAATGGGAAAAAAATTGCGAAACAATAAACACAAACTATTGATCGAGAACACAAATATCGTGTGCTTCATTTAATGTTAAACAATAAATGTAGAATTCCTTAGTGTGTCATATTCAACACTATTCGTTTTTATGTTGTTCATAGGTGTCGTTCTGGTTCGATGGAGGGGAGAATCAAGATCTGGACGAACACTTGCCTTCATGTATATGGCGCGATCAATTTATATAAAAATATATTTAATTTGTCAAAAATTGTCTGTGATTTTTCTAACCAACAGGTTATAAATATCTAGAATTAAAATTTTGTAATTAAACTGAAAACATTTCAATGACCAATGAGTCAACAATAATTGGTACATACATACTATCCAATGGGTACTGAATGTCTAGGTATGCCAGTAAAATGTACGTCTTCGTCCAGTTGTGCCATTCATGGGATAAAAACCGAAATTGTGACGCACTGCCGAGGATTTTTAGCCATGGATAGTTAGTACCCATGAAGACTAATGATAAGGAGACCAAACTCTGCTGGCTACCTGCACAAAAATTGGTTCTACCAAGGTGGATTTATCAGGTGTCAACAACAACACTCTCCCCCACCAACTTACACTAGTATGAATGTAAATTTTACAACAGTTGCCGACGCCGCCAGAGTCGCTGTCTATACTCTTTGGGCCTAATATTTATTTGTTATAATGGCATTTTACGTGTAGTACTTAAAAATATTTTACTTTTTACATGGATTATTAGAATATGATATCTATAATTAAAATTTAAACTAAAGTAATAACTATTGGATTGAATAAATATGTTTATTATTTAATATGAAAACAACTGTTAAATTATATTCCTAAAATTATACAATAAAATGTATGTCAATGATTCAAAATATTCCTAAAATAATATAATAAAATATACCTACCTACGTTTTAATAATAGGTAAGTTTATACAATAATCTTTGAATTTTTTTTTTTTTTAGTTCATTTTTGTTGTTTTTTTTTTTTGTTTGTTATATTTGTTTATTTTTTGTTATATTTTCTGCATGCGAATATCATTCTTGTATTTAAGTAAAACATTAAATATACCTTGTTAATTAATTTTCATGCATAATAGGTACAATCAACTTTTATACCAATATAATATATACGTAATTTTATATTATAGCATTAAGTTCATAATTCGTTATACCTATATTATTATGTATCTAGCTGTGAAACTATAGGTACATGAAAAATTGAAATAATATTATCTCCGTTCAAATAAAAAAAAAAGAACTATGTACCTATAGCATAATATTTAACATATTTTAAAAGAATAACAATACATTAATAATTACAGTTTATTATAGGTATACGTATATTATTTAAAATTGTTTTTTATTTTAGGTTTTAACTATATTACGATGTTAAATCGCCTCCCCCCCCCACAAACAACAATAGAGCCACCTCGTCAAAACCGGGAGCATTGGCTTCCTCTCTCCGAGCCGGATAAATAGAAACGCCCGGTATTCTACTCTACTACCTCTCATAATCAAAAAGAAAATCAGACTTCAGTGAACCAGCGAGCCGATTAAGTAGCAGGATCCTATGCTCAGAGTGCATTGGTCGCATAGCATAACATGCTAGTATATTATACTCCGCGTGCGTAGAATCAGTCCTCTGATTGTGAAACCGCACACACTGCGCGCGTAGCGACTCCGAGAGCCAAAACACAGCATCTAGTCGGTCAATTCGGGCCGGGTAGTAACAAAAGGGACGAGTATATTGCATTACCACCCATAGATGATCGTTTGGTTGCCAGCCCAAACATTCTTAGGCGCATAAAACCAAAAACAAAATGTCTTGGCTGCAATAAAGAATACATATCCCTAAATATCCATCTAGCCCACGGTTATCTACTAGTAGATAACCGTGATCTAGCCAAAAGTTCGGGCCGATGCTCCGAGATCCGCGTGCAACGGCTAATTCAGGCATTAAGCTAAGAAAACGTGGCTATCCATAACAATGCCTGTAGAAACCGAAGAACCCATAGCTGAGGCCATCGTTGAAAATGGAATTTTCAAAGCATCTCTTTGATAAAACAAAATCATTTGCGGTTCAATTTGAAACTCTACTGGCTTCCTTGGTTACCGATTACGATAAACTTTTATGTGGTTTTCATACGTTGCTAATAATAGTTTACCAGGTCCATCGCATCCAGTAGTGAAATATTATAGAAAACGTAAGGAGGGTACAATTAGTAGGTAATGTAGATCGCCGTTATAAAGACTCCATAAACCCTCAGAAACCTACAATACGCTCGGAATTAAATGGTATAAATGTTGAACTTTAACCAATGTCTGGATATCAAACAAAAAAGGACTAACCAGCGCTGAGTGGACAAACGCAAAATGTCCATGAATTCAATAGCAAATCGAAATAGAAGAATTCACGGTGTTGATGGCTGCCACTGCAGGTTACCAGTCGGCAGTGAGAATAACATAACCGAAACACTGCCATACATTAGAGACTCTTGCCCCAAAAACTAAAATCCTTCGAAACTCTACTCACCACAAAGTTTGCACAACTCTTACGAACCTATTGCAGAGTAAAAGCTTTGAAACCTACGAAGAGGTTCACTGTGAGATTTATGATGAAACCAGCACTTTAAATAGAATAGAAGAGTGTATATTATCGTCCTAGATCGAAGAAAAGGCAGAGGTCTTATTCTGGATACCCCCATACGATGAGGAATGAACGACGACAAGCAAGATATATCAGTTGGCGAGAAAAAAAATCAATCTACACTCCATGCATACCATAAATTCAACGCTACAGCATTATTCAATGGGAAGTCATCAGTTTATGGTTTGGGGCCAGAGAACGGCTTCGTCGCTGCTAGTCTTCAAAGCGAATGACCTAGCAGTCGACGAACTGCGCAAAATGTGTTTTCTAGTCATAAATAACACATTATATATTATCAATTGCGATATATATTCTACGTAAATGTTTTAACTTTTCTTTTTGTTAATAATTGCCTATCTATCGAATTATGTATTTATTTATTCACTCATTAGTTTTTTTAGAAGTATCTATGTCTATGTATGTTTTTCTGTATTATTATTATTATTATCATCACTGTCAAAAAAATGTTCTATGCTATGTATTTTGTATTGATTAAGTATGCTATGTCATATATCAGTAGTGGTGGATTTGGTGCTATTCTTCATATTTTTCATGTTTATCAGGATACCCTTTTATTTATTTTTGAAGAAACGCAGGGAACGCAGCGTCCATTTTAATTTTTATTTAACATTTTTTAAAAATGTAATTAGGAAAACAAATGCTTTTTTTCCTTATCGACATAATAAGTTTTAGATAAAAATCACGATATAAAATTTTTAATAGTTGATCTTATTAAATCATATAGGTCCATAGATAATAAATAATTTTCATAAAATTCATAAAATGGTGGTGAAATCTTGGCGAAATCAATACAACACCAATACATTTCTGTACTTAGGTAGTTTACATTTAATTTTATTAGTGGACTGGAAATTTGCATTATACGTCTACCACTGATCACTATGTTTTTGATTTTCCATTGTCATATAGTCGCTTTTATTCGCATTCTAGTTTAGTAAAAAATCTTTCAGATACTTTAAAGAAGTAAATTTTCGATTTTTCCAGTATATAGTTTTCTTAAGTGAACAGGAAATTTATATCAAAAATGAGCTAAAGTTTTAATAAATCAGAAAATAATAATGTCAGAGACTTGAAATGTACTTACACATAATTTTCAGTAGTACTGATAAATTGACGTTTTGACGAGTAATTTACAAGATATGATTTTTAAAACTTTTTGACCACTTATCAGTAATTTATAAAAAAATTTGTTGAAAAATTATATAAAAACTTTATTTTGGCCTACATTTATAACTTCCTCAATAATTTATTTAAAAGGAATAAATGTTTAATTCTTTTGAAAGAGGAATGTCTTAACTATGCTTTCTCGAAAATATGTACATAACCGAACATTGATAATAAAAAAAAATGGTTTTTTTTTTTTATATTCTATGCATGTTATATAACAATTTTAAAAGCGCTTTAAATATTTCTCCCAATTTAGAAAATTTTAATAGGGTATGGGGGATGAAGTTCTCTTTTTTTCTAATAGGTCCCGGAACGCCAAATCTCTCTCTCTCTATCTCTCTCTCTCATAATTTCTGAATATTGTTAATTTGTCGTTTAAATTATTAAATTTCATAACTTATTTATATATATTTGTGATTCTGTCTATATAAATACGTGTATAAATCATAGTTATTAGGCCAATCAATGTAGTATTAGATAGGGATATACCTACTCGAATTTTTTACCTTTCCGAAATTATAACTAAAAACTAAAAGTCATAGACATTTAAAATATAACTACACCATCGTATTTAGCGAAAATTGATCTTTAAGAATAAATTACAAAACCAGATTAATGTTTTCTATTTAGGTAATAATTTATAATTGTATATATTATAAATAATTTGAAAAAATTAAGTATTTTAATTATTTATGAAGACAAGAACTTATGTTCAACATTCTATGTACATATAGAATTATCGAAATTATAATATTATATATAGATATACCTATTATGTATTATGTTCTATAAATAATAATCTTGGTTTGATGAATTATTTTCTTGATGTTTTCCTTTTTCTTTATATTCTCATAGTTTTTATCACCATCACGGTCTTGAATGTTTTTGATTTTTAGAAGTGTTTTTAAATTTGTAATTTTTTAAAATAAAATAAAAATTCTCATAAAAGCTTAAAATAGAGTCGCAAAAATGTTAGTTAGATAAAATATTCATTACATTTTTATTAAAAAAAAAAATATATTTAAATTTGTAACAAAAGTCTAAAAAATGAGAAATATCCTTAAAAGTAAAAAAAACCAAAATATGCATTTATATGCAAAATAAAATGACGTAAGCGTCATCTAAACATGTATTTTTATAAATATAAATAAATACCCAGTTTCTACAAAAAGAATTTGTTAAATAAAAACAAATTCTTTTTGTAGAAACTGGGTATTTATTTATATTTATAAATAATTCTACAAGTAAC
>JAIPRL010002021.1:0-67943 GCA_025469235.1 Pemphigus obesinymphae | reverse complement strand
GACCTTTTATTGTAAACACTAATAAATATCAATTATTATATTTACTTAAAAACAAATTATGTATTTTATTATTATGAAAAATTGTTTATCCCCCCCCCCATGACCTAGCCCTAATTACGCCACTGTAGCAGTGTATAATAATGACGTGCTCCGGTGCGCGGTTCAGGTGAAAATTAAAATATATTATCGTAAAACTCCTAAAATTATCTAATTATGTTTATAAACATTGATCGGACAAAATGCTATGAATAAAATTGCAATCATTCGAAAAAAACCGTCCGTCTAACAATAATATCGTACTGTACGTGCTGTGGACACGTTGGATATTGTCGTAAGTTAAATTAAAAATCTTAAACAAAATCCAACGGGTACAGAATTTTTTTTCAGCCACACAATTCTGGTATAAAAATACACTAAATGGGTAAGTGTATATATATATATATATATATATATATTTATATTTATATATATATATAGAATTACCGTTATTTTAGCATAAAAAAAAAAAAAAAAATCCGGTCAGTATAGGAAGTGAAATCACTTTGTGCTCGTTGGATAGAACACTGATGGTGGACATATATTTGAATTTACGAGCAATGATAATAATATAATTTCTTTCGATGCCGACGATTTTGACCGAAGCTCGGTGTGATATATACCTACCTAATATAAACGTAAATATTATGACGGTTGAAAATTTGAAAATTTTATAACGCCGCCATATTATATATTATTATATTATTTTAGTGACACGGTATATGGTAACCACTTAAAAAAATGTATTAAAAATATTTAATAACGCTTTAATATTAATATATATATATATGAAATAGTAAACATTTTAATGGATTTTGTCCTGATATAGGTACCTACTATATGTTAATATACCACGGTAATCAATTGATAAAATGTACGTAAATATGTAAAATATATTCGTTTTGTCGAGATAACAACGTAAAACTAAATATTAATTATTGACTATAGACATACCTATCATATTAAAATGAATATTTTTCGATTTTCTATATAGAGAGGGTGTTTCTAAATTGAATATCGAAAATTCGTACACATAGGTACTATTAGTGAAGCGTTACAATGACGAAACTTTTTACCTTTGATAAGTTATTAAATTGTAATTCATAGTATTTTGAGATAAATTTACAAAATAAATACACCATGATATTTCACGTAAAATTCTCATATGAATCGATGTCACGTAATTCTCGTCATTTTAGCCCATTTTTTTTTCTAATGTTTTCACGTTTATTTCGTCTGCTATCGCCACAATAAAAAAAGTGATACCTATGACATATCGATACGTATGAAAAATTTGCAAAAATACATCAAGATATAATTTTTTTTTTATTGTCGTTTTACATTCCTGAATAAATAACACGGTTTTTAAATTAAGAAATAATATTTTAATTTTTTACATTTATTCTTAAAATATTTCAATATGCGTGTATAAATATTTCATTCTAATTAAAAACGACATTTTCGTGCAATTATAATTATTAAATATACATGCAATTATGCATTTATGAAGGTGAAAATATACAAGAAAAAAAACGAAATGTGCAGTAAGTATATTTTATTCCATTTCCATTAATTAGATTTTAGTAGATTATATTTATGTAAAAAAAATTTATAAATGAATTATTTAATAATAAATACATTTGGAAATAAATTATAATCTCAAAAAAACAACTTCGAACCTCTATATTTAACCTACTATACTTATTATATATAGCTACCGATAAATTCGTTAAAAGTTATAAATATTGATATTGGTCACTCGTAGGTAGCAACCAATTATAAAGATAGACAGACGGATCTAAGGAAAAGTTTTGGTCATTGGGTGTGATAGATTTGCTGTTTTCTATCTGTATGGTAAATATGAATAACAATATGTAAGAACAACTGATTGTCAAATTATCAATGTCCCTTGTAATTATTACGAGGGGTGAGAACAAAAAAGTCCTATGTCTGATTTATACACTTTTCAGGAGAGCGTTTTTAAAGTTTGATGATTTATTTATTTTTTTTTATCAGTAGGTACATCCTTTGGAGATGAAAAAAATATAAATAAATAAGTACTAAAATTTATCATTTCAAATATAAAAAAGTAACACAAAGATAATAACCAATCAAAATCCATAACAATATTGAATTAAAACAAAAGAGTACTATCCATAACTGCACTTGTTTGTACTCGTAAATAATTAATTGATGCACGATAAAACTTTTTTGCTCTCAATTGTAATCACAGAATATAATTTCGTGATATGAAATATTATTGAAGTGATACTAATAGACTATGATAATTATAAAACATATTTCATTGTGGTTAACTCTTGTTTACCCGTACATTTTACTGTATTAGTGATATCGTGTGATATAGGTACGTACAACTGTTTTGTTCTAACGAGATTGTGTATTGTTTCACATAGAATTTTTTTGAGTTAACCACAATCTTTAAAAATAAAAAAGTTCTATCGACTTGTACAAAAACAAACAAACATAGACGTTTTTATTACATAAAACTATTTCGTTTTTCATATCTTTGTTAATATTGGTCGTAAGACTACCGATGTAAGTTTAAAAGATAGACCATTCGTATAGTATACGAAATATTGAAAAAATTGTTTTTGAAAAATTCAGACATAGATCTCTTTTGTTCTCGCCCGAAGTAATTACATATACTAAAGTAACTATGATAACGTATCGATTGGACGAAAGAATGGACGGACATAACGAGGATATTAAGTGTTTATTTCGTGTTTAAAAACCTAAAAGAATATCCGTTTATCATAACATTTTTAAAAATATTCGACCCTGGAAATGTATTTATAATAATAATTATTATTGAATCGATCATTTGGAACTTATTATTAAATTTACCTACTTGATACAACGAATCAGTTACGATGTAAGAAAATGAAAAAAATCAATATATATTTACAATCCACTGGAGAAGGTCATATGCTCAACACTTTCCTGCACTTATCAAATACGAAATTTAATATAAATATACAGTATTATAGTGTAGGTATTTGTTTGTTTGTTTTTTTTTTTATTTATAAGAGTTCAATAATTTAATCTCTTCAGTCAGTATTATATAATTTAATCTAAATTAATTTTTGTTCTCTAAAAATAGTCTTTTTCGTTTCCTGAAAAATTTCATTTTATGAAGATATATCCTTTGCCAAATGACAGATTCAATTACAGAAAAATAATTGGTTTTTATTTTTAACGTATTATTATAATAATTTTTTTATTTATTTATTTTTTATTTTTTTGGTCATCTGTCATAGTGGTTACTCGGAATTTTATAATTTTACGGTTGTATTAAGAGAACATAAGGGATTTATTTTGTCATGAATTTTTTGTGACGTCAACTGCTGTATGTATAATATATAACAATAATGTGCTGTTCGGGACGTCTGCAGTCGAAACGGTCTTGACGGTAGTCCACAAACGACTCGAGTTTCATTCCTTTGTGCATTGCGAACTTTCACGAGTTGGGCGTTGGACTATTGTCGTGCGGTATACATTTTGTGGTAATAATATCGAGAATATATCAATACCTGCTGGATGTATTAAACTTATATTCTGAATACACCAATAAATGAAAATATACAAAAACGACTTATTACGATTTGTATACGTATATTGCATTGATATAATTATTATTATATAATTCATTTTCAAGGGGATTTTTTGACATTTTAAAGTCATTATTTTATCATTTTAGGTCATTTTTTTTTAAACTTTTTTTCATTAATCGACAATTGATGAATTTTAAAGGTATTTATGTATTTATTTAAAGGAATTTTCGTAAGTTTTTAGTGCATTTTTTGTGTTTTTAGATGATAAACTGTAGTGGTTTTGGGGTGAGACGCGGTGGGTACGTAACTACTCTTCATTTTTTTCAAGCTTAACAGCGTATCCCTTTATTTATTCATCAAGGAACGTAGGTAATCCGTTCAAATTTTACTTTAAGATGTCAATTTTCTTTGGAAAAATAATGACATTACGAACACGAATATTTTTGTCCTTATCGTATAAGAGGTTTTAAATAAAAATTTTTATCGAAATCAATGGGACACCGATGTATTTCGGTTATTAGGTTGTTTATATTAAATTTTATTAGTAATATAGCGATTTGGGTTTTACTTCCACTACTCATCATTATATTTTGAAATTTCTATTGCCGTATAGTCGTTTTTATTGTCATTTTAATTTAGGTTAAACGAGTTTAATGGAGTTTAAGCTTTCTAATAGGAAATTTATTGTAGTCGATACTTCTTGAAGTCAATTTTCGATTTTCCCAATAAGTAGTTTTCTTAAGTTAATAGGAAATCTATATAGAACATATAAATGTCAGAGATTTGAAATGTACACAGTAGTGCTGATAAATTGACGTATTGACGTGTAATTGAAAAGATAATATTTTCGAAACTTTTTAACGATTTATAAAAAAATTGTTGAAAATTTTTATTAAAACGATATTTCGATTTACATATACAGCAGCTTTCTCGATAATTCCGATAATTCATTTAAAAGAAATAAATGTTCAATTTTTTTTTTTTTTAAATATTAATGCCTTAACACTATGCTTTCTCGGAAATATGTAATCCAAAACTTTGATGTAAAAATAAATAAAAATGTATTTTTTTTGTTTTCTATTCATGTTATATAATAATTTAAAAATGTTTTTAAAAGATCTCTGCGGTTGAGAAATGTTGGTTAGGGGATGTGGAGGAAGAAGTCCTCCACGGCTTACTTTTACTTTAATATGTTTCGGAACGCTGATATTGTGACTAAGACCAGAGTCCATCCTTGTTACTTTTTTCAATTCAACCGCTGGTCATAAACGCATTTATTTAGGGCATTTTTATAGGTTTTTTTACGCGCTCTATACACATATATGATTAATTAAAAAAATATAATAAAAACATACGTACACTGAATCCGAAATAAAATAAAAAATCGTTTGTAAATCAATAAACACGGTACGTACCTCCTTTGTAATACGATTAACAATAATTATTAGTGTGGTTTCTTAAAACGTAATTTCAATCGGCTTTTCTAGATTTCACGCAAAACCGCTAATTTTACGAAAAATTGTTAAGATATCTATCCGTTAGGAAATATTTTTTATTTAATAAGGTCCCTGTATATATTTGTACCTAACTTTAAAATTTAAGAGACTATACGCATAAGAATAAAAAAGCCCCCCTTTTCAGTAAACTTTAACCCCATTGAGCATACCCTAAATATTAATTGATTGGAAAAATATTTTTTGGGGTTTCATTTTTACCTATTTGGAATACTATTAGAGGGCGCCCGTTTCATATTTCAAAAATTGAAAAATTACCTCTATAGATAAGGACTACTCTATAGGGGTACATTATAATACGAACCTAACTATAGTTCAATTTAATAACAAATCAATATCCGATTTGATAATATACAGGTATACAGGTATATGTAGCTTTTGAGTACTCTTGGAAATTACTTATATATACCTACAACATACCTATATATTATAAATACAATAATATGCTCTGTTATATTGTGAAATAGATACATAAGTTGTAGTTTGAACGATAATTTTTATAAAAACTAAACCAGTATAGTGGATGGAAGCCCATGGCTTATGTTATATTTCAGTACCTATGTGTGTTTGCCATAAGAACGAGTCTATAGCATCACATCATATGTGATACTGCAGTCGTGTTACCTTATGTTTATTATATATAATAAAAATAATATTTATTTATAATAGCTATAACCGTTATACATTTATATTAATATACTAATAACTTCTTCTCGTTCTTCTTCGCGCTCTCTCCCAATATTATTTGGTGTCGGCCATCCTCTAATCTTCAACTTCACACAGAACACGATATCCCGCATCCTCCTAACTTACACCCACCTACCACATGTCACCCTCTATTACATCCCCAAACTATTTTTTGGTTACCTATTATCTTAGCCGATTTCCTTCGACATAAATTCCATTTACCTACGTGTTGTCTCTTCTCTCTTCAAAACATGTCCTAGCAATCTCAATCTGTTCTCCATAATTTTTTTCACTATTGCAACCACTCCTAGCTATACATTTATAATAATAAATAAAACAGATTAATAAACCGTTTTTTGATAATATCGTTCTGATAAAAACTAGTGTTTCTTGACCTCCTAGTATGATCAACATATAATTATAGATATCATGGTTAATATGATACCAGGGTGACCGGTATTCTCCCGATCACCACGATTTTGTTTTCGATATGTAAACATATACTATATAGGGACGTTACCTACTAAAATGTTAGGGCTATAGTCATTTCGTGCAAATCAGCTGACACGTTACATAATTAGTTAACCGTACGATAGGTAACGTTACGTTTCATAATGTTGGGTTAGCTAATACTTCTATAGTTATTCTTCTTTACGGAATGTATGTGCCAGATATCAATGAACGTTAAATTTCTTCTTCCATCCCCACGGAAAAAGTGCTGAAAATCCACTTATTCATAGCCCTATCCGCCAGTGTTTTTTTCTGAACTTTACTCAAAAAAAAAAAACCATTTCTAATTTAAAATTTAAAGTTTTGAATTATGGCGGTTATCTTTGGACGAATTTTGCATACCTACTAATAACACCAATTTTTTGTACATCGTCCATCAATTATTGGAATCCTCGTGGTCATATTTCCTGGCCCTTCTGTGTGGACCAGGACGACACTGCTGAGACTGTATATACATGTATTTTGGTCTTGTTTTGAAGAGATGACCTATCCGTAATCGCGATTCGGGGAGGGAGTCTTAAGTCCCCCAAAATAATCATAGACTCCCCCCCCCCAAAAAAAAAAATTGTTTGTATTTAATAGAATTTATATATAGCGTAGCCCTATGTTAGTGTTACAAGCAGTATATAAGAGTCGTAGCCCACAAAATTTAAAATTTATATTGTGCATATAGACCTGTCTACTTGGTCCACCTCCGTCGTATATACATATCAGTGCATCGTGACTCGACGCGTTATATTCTCGATTCTGCGGACGACGATCGATCAATCATCCGTCCGCCAAGTCATCGTTATCGTCGCGTCTGCTGTTTGCCATAGTCCGTTTATAGGTATATATCACAACCGCAGTTACTGCGGTAAATCTAATTCTACATTTACGTATATTATAATGTACACGTACGATGAGATGTACTATAATATATTCTAATGGTGTGGTAATAATGGTCCTATTGTGGCCTCATGGTCTGGTGGGTTTTCGGTCGCTGCAGAATCCGTTATGTAGAGATCGCGGAGGCGACGATCGTGCGAAATATTTATAACACAATAATATACTATAGGTACATTATAATATTATTATAATGTACAAGGTATATATTTAAGCGGTTTTTTTTGTAACATTATAATTTATCACTAGATTATAACACGTTTCCTTTCACAAACGCCCTGTATTTTTGTCTGATTTGATTTAACCAAAAATTATATATTGACCATAATCACTGAAAAGTGCAAATCTAGAATACATCGACAACTATAATAATCAGGGTTCATAACTTATAGCTCTAAAAAAAGGTTGTTATAAGCGCTTAAATATGCTCTAAAAAGTATTCATATAAGCGCTTAAATATGCACTAAAAATACTAAAATATGCAAAAAAAAAAAAACGTTTGCATAGAAAAATTATTATTTTATTATTATTATTTATTATATTATTTTATTATTTTAGATTATATTATTAAAAAAAAAATTAATTGAATAATATTACATCCGAATTATTGTACTTAATTGTATCATGAACAACTTTCAGTGGTACTCATTTATTCTGCGATCGTTGTGTTAAAAAAAAAAAAAAAATTATAAATTTAATATTATATATTTTTTTAATATTTTTAATCATGTATTTACCTTGAAAGTTACATTGAACAATCAGATGTTTGTACAAGTTTTCAAAGTGAAATGATCTTCGATTGTTACTGAGTACAGTCTTGTATATATTGAAAACGATATCCACTTATTATTAATATAAATCAATGGCGTCATTTGGACCACGCAAGGTATACATTTGCGTATTTAAAATGAAATATCACAGACATTTTGGCCGCTTTTTAAATTTGATTGGCCTGTGTAATAGCTACTGTGGGCTACTGCAGGTTTGTGCCTCTCACTGGTAAGTATATTGAAAAATGTGCATAATACATTATAAAGCAATAGAAAATCAAAAATGAAACACAACCTGATAGTTTATACTACTTTATATAAAAGTGATTGCAATTTTTAATTATTTTGAATTAATAATTTGATTAGACCTATAAAGTTATAGGCTTAAACTCTATTTCACATAATTTTCATGTTTCCGAAAATATACTAGTAACCATTATACTATGTGTAGGTACATTTTATACTATTGGCGTGTAAAACTCGGTTTGCACCACCGACAACGGTCGTTACAGTCATGTGATCCCGGACAATAGCAAAAATATAATGAATATTGAAGACACAAGTAAGTGCCTACACACTACACATTACACGGCGCACATTTTTTTTTTTTTTTTTTTTTATGCATATAAATGCATACATTTTGAGCAAAAGAGTATATTTTTGACAAAAAGCATTACTTTTGTATATTACTTAAAAATGTATCAATTCTATAAAAACGATCCAGATAAATTTACTTAGATAGGTGAAATGTTTATCTATGATAATTGTTTAGATAACTTATCGTCATTTATCAAGATATGATAAAAGACAAGTAAATAATTATCTAGACAATTAGAATAATCTCATTTTATATATGACTGAAATTGATCATTTCTTTTTCTAGAAATACATACAATTAATATACATACTGCATTGTACTAATTATCACGGGTGCTGTTCGCAGAATGTACGAGCGGGCATGCCACATATTATGTACCATATTATGTACCTATACGGTTAATGGTTACACGTGTATAACTAATGGTTTTTAGGTACTCATCTACTAATCCTAGGTTAGGTTATGTTAGGTTGACGGAATTCGATCCGGTCCCGACCTTTTTTACTTATTTTTAAAACATATTTCTATCATTATTGTAATTTTAATTTTAATCGATTTATTTACACATTTTTTGATTACAAATGAAACTATTTGTCTATGAAAATTATGGCTAAGTGTACAAATAATAGTATGATATTTGCAAAAGACATTCGATCTCATCCGGTTTGCTCAAAAAAACCAGCAGTCATTGCTTGGGTCCGATAATAATATATATTAAATAAAATTTAGCCAAATTTTGTTCGAGTGTAATAAGTATAATATTGTGTAAAAGGTTATATCTAACGAACTACACTTGTTTTCTCAATTTAGTAATTTTAATTTTAAAGACTAACTTTAATAGGTTAATGACTACTTATTTGCCAAAAAAAAAAAGTATATAGTGAAGGGGTTTGAAAAAAAGAAATCGACACGAAATAAAATATACAGCTGTAGTCCTTAGATTATAACATTGACTTTTCATTGAAATTATACTAGCAGACAAACTGGTTACTGGTAACCAAGAAATATTTTTTTTTTATTAAATATGTATATTTAATTATATAATGATAGGTTATATTATTAATGTTATTCATTTGTAGGGTCATTGAAGAGTTCATTAAATTAATTTCAAATCACTGTTGGATGTATAACATATGATCATTTTTTAGCAATGCCAAATAAGTTCAATTGCAATTTTCGTCATTGATATTTCTTAGATAGTCTGTGTTTTTCATCGTTTTAACATGATGTTTTAACAAATCTGGTATATTATCGTATTAGTTTGAAATACAGCCGATCGTGATGTAAAATGTACAGTAAATTTCGTAAAATTCTCTATGAGTGATAAGAACAATTATTTTTTAATAATTACGTTTTTGGAAGTTTTAATACATTTTTTAAGTTAAAAATAAATATCAGAAATTCAGAATTCAGAAATTATAAAATAATTGACAAGTATGGGTTGCCAGAATTTCTCTCGTCAGATAGGACACTGTTATTATAGGAGTGTTCATAATTATGATATTTATATAAATACAATTGTATTAATTATTTTATTAAATAATATTTTTATTGGGAGTAGTCATATAATATATAATATTGTGTTTTAGATACCTAATTGTTATTAGAAAAATTTTAATAATATATACATTTATATGAATGTTCAGTTATGAAAGGTATAGTTTTCCTTTATGTGCTTAAGAAAACTAATGGGAAAATTAAAAATTACCTTTAGAAATTATCGTCTAAAACAAATTTTCTTTAAAAAGAGGTTTTATACTCTAAAACTTCTACGCTACTCTTTCTACCTGAAAATCTAAAATTTAATTAATTTACTTTTGTAATTTTAAAAGTATACAGATATATAACTTGTACATATGTTCATACGACAAATTATGGTTACAAAATAAAAATTTATTTTCTTCTCAATATTTTTTTATACGTAAAAGCTTTACCACTGAATATATCAAACGTAAATTTATTAAAGTTCAATATATATTATAGTATGGTAGACCTGGTATACGTGATCTGACAGATTTGACTAAATTTGTGTTTTTTCTTCATTAATTATCTTATTGTATACTTGTTAAAACTTTTACTTTAATCGTTTATAACGGATTATATTTTCATAAAAAAATACGGTAAATTTACCACACATGATTTTAATTTCTAAATACAAGTATTGCAGATATCATACTATCAATAAAGCTCCAAAATATTATTTAATACTTGTAATTTACTTATTACTGTCAATACCACATTTATACTTTTATCTAATTACTTATATTTAACCATTTAATTGTTAAAAGGACGTCGTACACCCTAATTTGAAGGGTTTTGTATAGGAATTTTTTTAGATATTTTAAGAAAAATAAAAATTTAACAATAAAAAAATATTTTAATATAATTTAAAAGTAATTAAAAAATAGTCCTGGTGCCAGTTCTATTTTTATTGTGATGTAATTACGAATATTTATTTAAAAATACGTTTACCCAAAACAAGTGAAATGGTTTTTTAAAGTGATCTTAAATTTATAACATCTATTATACAAATTTGTAGTTGACAACATTTTAGAAATAACGTCATTGGGGTTTTACAATTTTCTAAATATTAAGCTCGTTATGGAAGGTACAAAATACAATTTTTTTCCTATTTTTAAGATACTGTAGCTTTTCTGAAACATATTATTTGAAAAAAACGCCGATGAGGTTTTATCCAAAATATTGTTTTCTATCAAATTTTTAATATGTATTTTAATTTTAAAATGCCATTTCATTTCTTTTGCGTAAACATGTTTTTATCGTTGAAAATCTTCAGTGTGACGTTCTATATATATATATATATTTTTTTTTTAATAAAATGTCCGACGTATTCTATTTGATTAATTAAAAATAAAAAAACCATTATTGACTAAGTTATATGGTTTTTTTTTTTTTTTTTGTATTCGATAGCCATTGGTTTTTGGAAACTCAATTATTACCAAAAATACATAAATATTGTGTCTAGGGTATTTTTAAAATCATTATAGATAACAACTATAGTTTCGATCATGTTATCATCAAGTTACAAAAAATAAATACATGATTTGACCCATGGTCAAAACTAGCTGTTACCGATAATATTTTGCGAATACTCTAGGCACATTTTCCTTTTTTATAATATATATATTAAGTTTTAAGAATATATAGTATTAAAAAAATTGATTATTTACAAGGATAGCCAGGGGTGAAAGCAGGAAATAATTTCGGAGAATTGTTTTCTGAAAATTTTTTAATTTTTTATCTGTACAAATGAATGACATAGAATTAAACTATAATATATTATTAATTATTATAGGTATTATAAATAGATTTTAAATATAGATAAAGATTTTATAATAAATAATTTTATAAATATTGCTAAAAATGAACAAAATAATTTTCAAAATTTAAACATGTACTTTTACTACATATAATAGCTGGTATATGTATATTTGAATATTATACTTAGGTATAGGAACTTCATGTATAGGTGCTTATTATAAAAATTAAGTAGGTATAATAATATGTTAAATTATGTAGGTATTCATTTAATTTGTTATAAATTAACCTTCCATTTAAATTAATAATATATAAGTAACTGAAATTATTATATTATATTATTATGTAAGTAACACAAATTTGGTTTTAATTGGAGTTATTTTCGTTACATATTATATAGTAGGTAATTTTCTACTAATATTTTTTTTATAGTTTTGACTTTTGAGTAATTTTAAAACCAATTTTTGCTATTCCACAGTTTTATAATAATAGTCAATACTCCCCTATCCCCAACCTTAATTAAAAATTAAAAATATACAGACGACCATATAACCTGTAATTTACACATTTATATCATTTATTATTCATATACCTATATTATATTTATATGTTTAAACAACATACCATCTTAATTCGTGATTAACATTAACCATACTTAGTTTTGGTTTAGTTTTTTATTTCGCAGGAGATTTTTCAAGTTGGGTCGTCAATTTTCTTACGTCTCTTGAATAAAATTTCGGAGGGGTTTGAACCTCCTAAATCCCCCTTTTGCGTTTGTCCTTGAGGATAGAACAAATCTATTTGTTCAGAAGTGGAAAGCAATTGATGTACCATACTTTGGTGACCATTAAAAACATGATAACTATTATTTAACCATGGCGGCTTTAAAAATAAACGAAATCAATTATATTTTCCTTCCGTTTAATTTGAAAAATAATTTTATAGAGAGTGGTATATATTTAATTTTTCTATCAGTATTAACTGATTTTATATTATATCAAAAGAGTATATATGCGATAATAGCTACCTATAGTTAAAGTGTTAAATTGAAAGAAATTTATTTTGTTGTTGTTGTTATTAGTTATTATTAATTAAAACACATAATAATATTGACGTTTAAGTAAACCTATCAATTATAGTTAAATACATAGATTTTATATAATCATATTAAGAATATTTTGTGATAATAGGTTTGTGTATTATGATTTTTTAAACATATTGGAAAATAAAAAATTAAATAATTTAATTATTAGCTTTTAACTGCTTATAAAACTTATTCGTGTTTGAATTCAAAAATATTTTTAAATAAAATAGTTTAGTTTATATTTAAATTTTTAATATTTCTTTTACAGTATTTTAAACAAGCTTGTTGATAAATGGACTTTCAACACAATATAAAGCAATATCCATTATAAAAAAAAAAAAAAATCCAAATGTGGTCAAGGGGAGTTAAATTTTTATTTCTAAATACATTTCTGACTGAATTCGATGTACGGTTTCATACTTAGATAGGTAGATATATATTTCGCATTTATTTATTATCATATTCGTATAAAAAATTTAAAAAAAAATTATTTTTTTTGTTGTCCATTCTTATCTAACCTAACATAACCTTTTTTAATACGTTGTACGTATACGTTTTTTTCTCTATCGCCGTCTCAAAATACGTATTTTAAACAAATTATCGTAGATGTATAAGTAGGTACATCTTTATAAATCTTGTTATATAATGATATGTTGTGTGGTTAAAATGAGACTGCAAAAACTCATACTATATTTTTAGCAAATTGTTTTAGAAAAATATACATTTTAGATTCTGAGCGAAGCGAAAAAGCTATTGATTTTATAATGACGTTTTCATTTATTTTTCTGTAAGCATATTTACGATTAGATGGATTCGAGTAGGAGTTTATGCGTTTCTATGTGTTATTTATTTAATTTTGTTTTATCCACTCGTAGGTTGTTCTCCAGTTTCTCTTTTCCATTGTTCAACGGTCACCGGCCATTTTTAGCTTCCAGTTCTTCACGAAGTCTTTTCTTAATGTTAATGCTCAATTTATTTGATGTGATTAATTTGGATTTTTTACTGAAAGTAATATTTTGCCAGTCCTGTCCGCCTTTTAACTTCCTAGTCAACGGAATTCTTCGTTCATTCGGTTGAGCTTATGGTTATTTAAAAATATTTCGTCTGCTATGTTTTATGGTTTCTATGCGCCGATCAATATCTCGGCCGTTTTTTTATTTATTTTTATTTTGAATGTTCTAAGTGTCTTTCCATTTCATTAATAGTACATTGCATGTCCCTTTCGTTTGTATGTTAACCAGTGATTGAATTGGAAAAAAAAATAAGGACGGACTCTGAGCTTAGTTAAAAAATCAGCGTTCCGGGATATATTAAAGAAAAAGTAAGCCGTGGAGGACTTTGTCCCCCACACCCCCTATCCAAAGTTTCTTAACCAGAGGACATTGTTAAAAACATTTTAGATTATTATATAACATGAATAGAATAGAAAAATCCAAAAGTTTTTGTTGAGTTACCTATTTTCAAGATAGCATAGTTTAAGCATTCCTCTTTCAAAATAATTTAACACTTTTCCTTTTAAATGAATAATCCAGGAAATTGTAGATGTAAACCGAAATGAAGTTATCCTTTTAAGATTAAGCTATTCACGGATAATGAAGATTATTTATTATCTATATGATACCAATATGATTTAATAAAATTAACTATTCAACATTTTATATCATGTTTTTTATCTAAAACGTATTATGTGATAAGGACAAAAAACATTCATTTCAGTAATTTCACGATTTTTCCAAAAAATAATTATAATTTTTAAAAATTTTAAATTAAAATTAAAACAAACACTGCGTTCCTTGCGTTCCTTGATAAATAAATTAAGGGGTACGCTGTTAAACATGAAAAAAATGAAGAGTAGCTCCATCCACCACTGATGTTAACGATGCCAAGTTGATTCTAGTCGGTACTCTCGAGAAGAGCGTAATACGGTGTATAAGAATAGTTATGTGTACGTCGGAATACAGTTTTATACAAATGCAAGGCAACTATCAAAATATTAATACAGTATGTGTAAGGTGTGCACATATAGTATCTACGCATATTCGAGGGGAAAAGGGGCAAGTGGGTTTCAATTTTAATTCAATAACGGAAAAAATAATAATACAATTCAATAAATAATAAATATAATATTGATACAATTTGTCGTCATGCGTTTGAAGGGAAATAGAAATTAAAATTTCGCTTGAAGCCGAGTATGACAGCTATTATAGTATATTTAAAAAATGCTTTTTTCAAGATAAATTATGTCAACAGATTAATTGTACATGCAGTATAGATATTAAGCAACGAAAATAAATCTGGCAGTTATATACTACTGATTTACAGATACATAATATTTACTAGTATAGAATATTATGCTATATAGGTACTAGAATATGTTATACTAGATTAAGTGCAACACCTACTGGATGCAACTCCTTTTAAGTCAGGCTACTTGTAGTTCCACACCTTTCGAGTGCGAAACCTTGAGTTTTTAACTAGGTTTGTACGTGATACCTTGTAAATGTAACTTTTTTTTTTTTTAGTACAAGATATCATTAGTAGAATTACTTTTGAGGGAAATTCGTATACCTCGGTTTATGTATTTTGTCGGAAATATTATTATTATTTCGTTAATTATGAAAATATTCCGCCTACGGCGGAAATTTGCGTTCGATGTCTAGAAGATATTAATTCATCCCCTAAACTGTTTCCAAGGAATAAGTTGACAAAATACCCAAGTAATCTGAAAATCGATCAAACTTACCATTCTCGGATATTTGTGTATAACAACTGGAACCTCGCTTCGCTAGTTTCTCGCGTGAGTGTAATAGGTTTTACACAACACTTTAAATTCGATCGAAATTTAAAAAAAATATCACGTAAGTCTGACGATTTGAAATACATTCATGCATATGATATGGGTAGGTGTAAAATATAAATGTACGGCTACTGGCCACCCAAAATAGCACGTATTGGCTGCACTGATCGGTAGGTTATAGTATGTAATTTTGTCGCGGAGAGGGGAAAGCCGCCCAAAGATAACGGAGCTATCTGAAATTTTGTCAGTGGGGTGCGCGAAACACTCCTATTCTCTCCGCGAACAGAGTATAGATAATATATGCATATAAAGTATCAGACATATTCTATACTAGTACTTATGTTATATCATAAAATGCTAACTTTTCTCGGCCGTTTTATCCGTGGAAAAAAACCTCTTATACTTTTATTCGATTTCCCGGCGCGTATTCCTTTACCGTTACCGTATTCAAACTATTAGGTAGGCACTATTACTGTCACTGTTATGACTGACGAACGTCCCGACCGGACGTGGACGATCGGTATAGTGCCCAAAAAGAGACGTTCAGTCGGGCGATAAACGGAAATCGGCGAGTTGGGAACAGCATTTATTTCCTTCCGGCGTCCAAAGCTCGGGGAAAAGGCGGAACGAAAAGCGTAAAAATCTCAAAACAACTGGTGAATAGTTTGTAAAACGGTTTGATGTAAGTACCTGTGCATTGTATAATACATATATATATATATATATATATTTATTTTTTTTTTTTTGGTACTAAAAAAATTGAAAAAAAAAACATATTCTTCTAACGATAAAATAATTGGATATTTCGTGGGTACGCCGTGTCAAATTATTATTATGGCAGAAACAGGCATATCATCAATACGCTTCAAATTCAATAAGAGTTGTACGGAAAATCGAATTTCTTTAATACAACATTCGGGAATTCATTTCGTCGACATTTTCGTATTGATTTTATTTTGTTTTTTATTATAATATATTGTTGTTCTACCCCACTGAAGTTTAATCTTTGTAGAGACTATATTATATAAACATATACGCGAGCATAACGTGCAATTATTTTCTCGGTTTATATCTCTGTCATCTCTGAGTTGTCATCACGAATCGTTAATGGCGTATTTTTTTAGAAATATTAAGCGCATCATAAAAAACATAATAACAATAATATTCTCGAAAAAGAAATAATGTAGTTATTCTGAACAAATTGGGCCGTTAAAAATAAAAATAAAATATAATTTATCGTTGATTTTTAATGATGAACATTTACATCAACGCGTTATAAAATATAATGATTATAAATATTTTGATAATAATTTATTATTATTAAAAAAAAAATACAGCAATTAACGAAAAAAAACCTTGTCTTATTTCTTTTCGGCCAGGCTATCGCAGGTTTTCACGATGTTCTACGGATATTTTGGGGAAATTCATTAACTTACAATTCCATTGTTTATGAAAAAAAATTGGTCCCAAGTTAAATATGTTTTTTTTTTTTTTTTACTTTACTTTAAATGCTTAACAAGTTTATTTCAAAAGGTTCCCAATAACTTAGCTTTAACTTGTTAACTAGTCCACCAAAAAGATGTCCATCATTTTCAAAAACCTAAATTGGTAATTTTTTTATTTTAATTAATATTTTATACTTATAAAAATGTATATAAATTGTCTAGAATTACTAGTTTCGGAGAGCATGGCTCTATTTCTCTTTATTTTCCAATTCATCATTGAAATGTTCAAAGTACACCTACATCTTGGATCAGATAGTTTGATTGGTGTAAATTAAAACAATAATTAAATAGTTATTATAATAAAAATTGATTTAAGTTATAGAAAATGGTGGATATCAACTAGTTAATAAGTTTAAGTTACATTTTTGTCAACCATTTTTAAATTACTATAGTTAATTTATGAACATTTAAAGGAAGTTATTTACATTAATAATATTTAACATATTTTACTTTTCTTAAATTATAATATAAAACACTATACATTAAAACGTTAGACATACGTGTAGTATCCATTTCTGTCTACAATTTGTTCTTATTTTGTTATTATAAAATACAAATAAATAAACTATTAATATAGTTTTATGAACAAATAAAACTAAGATTTTGATTAACTGAGTAAAGTTAACATTTTAGGCTTTGAAATTTAACTAATTAATCAAGTTATAAATTAATTATTAGCTTTTAACTTTAACTAGTACTAAGTCATTAATTAACTTCTAATAATTATTAAAAAGGTGTTATAATTATCTTAATTTTAACTTGTACATTATATCATTTACTTTGTCTATTCTTAGTAGTTTATTTGAATTTTGAAGTTTTTTGTAAGTCCATTGCAATTATACTCTTTGAACTACGAATTAATTTTTGATTTCCGAGATTTAAATGTAGAATTATCTATATGTAGAATTTTTATTATATTTTTTTTATTCATTTTTGTTCTATTTTATCTTAAAATAATCGTTTTTATTTATTTTTTTTTATGTTAATTTGTTCATATTTTATGTAATACTTTTACGTTGATTTATTTTTTTTTATAAATTGTCATCACACCGTAATAATATTATCATCTCACATGAATAGTGAAGATATAAACATAAATTATATACCTACTAATAATATATATATATATATATATGTATACAGTAGGTATATGATTTATATATATATATATATATAATTTTGTTTACGCCTTTTCAACAATATACATATTTTAGTATTAACGTACGTTTTTTACATTACATATTAAATTATAATACGCGGAGAACGTAAAAGTGAATACATTTCTTTAGATGTGGAATTTTCGGAAAAATATTTGGATAATTTTTAGTTTTTAGGTGATAAATGTATATTTTATTTTATGAACATTTTTTTATAAATTTATATTATACGCTATACTATATACTATAACGTTTATTATTTTTTTGATAAGTGTGCGTTTTTTTGCGGAAGAAGGGGAAGTTAAAAAAAAAAAACACCTTTATAATCTGTGGGACTTGTATACGCAACACAATTCAAGTGTATATATACGGAGACTTGTTGTAATATGCATTTCGCCATCCAACCCATACTGTTTAATCTGCCACTGATTATATCACAGTGTACTTGTACGTAGTACATTATTATTATTATTATTATTATTATTACCGTGTGTGTACGAACCCTTTGTGCCGGAAAACTTTGGCTTCACTCGTTAATTAGCCTTTGCGGGGCTGCCGTTAGTGTGCGGTTACGTTTTGGAAACACTTACTATATCGATTAGATTAATACTTTCTCGCGATTTTCAAAATTCCCTCGCGCTAAAGCTGTGTTTGTGAAACGCCAATGTACGAATAGCGTCTGTCTCGGTTAATATTATACACACCTTTACCGAGTAATTTCCACACGATGAAATCGCCCACACGGTCAATGGCGAGCCAGGCATTAATTAATAATAAAATAAAATAAAAATAATTAATATAACATATTATATATATATATACCCGACCACTAAGTCTATATGAAAATTCTTATCGATTCGGGTCTTTTGCCATCGCATCAGTATTAAAGGGTCACGCGTACGCAATTTTATTAAAATTTCAAGAAAAATTTAAACTAAACAATCTCAAAAGTACGTAAGTCCTATATCGGTAACATTTTTTATGGTGACGTAATCACAAATAATTATTGAAAATACGTCTGTAATGATCAAAAAGTCTGACAAAATTAACGGCAATCACATTAAGACATTTCAATTTTGTTTCTGTAAACAAATTTATGTTTATCAGATAACTGTGCGAATGGAGTTTTTTCTTTTATTAAATTATCCACTTCAAGAAGTAAATGCAAATGAAAATTGGCGTTTTTGGAAATCTCGACGTACATTTTAATATAATGTTTACGATAACCTAAAAACGAAGTCAATAAGCTCAAATATATTTTCGGAATCAAAATAGATACATTCTATAAGTACCCTCAATTTAACAAGCTTTTAAGTCTAAATCATCATTTTTCATTTTTCATAAAATTTGTAATAATTTTCAGTTTTCATATGATAAATATTTCCTTTCTCAGATGCTAATGCATTTTTATACCATTATGCGTATTGTAAAACGTGAATGTTGTTAGGTATAATATAAAATGCTGATCATGTATTAATGCTGTATTTTTTAACTTATAAAAGTTCAGATATTTAAAAATTAAATTTTAACTCTGTGTTAAGACTTAAGAGGGCACAACCCACAGGCCACAAGTTTGTCGTCTCTGTCGTAAATACGCATAATACATAGCAAATCTATTTATAATCTATCTAGTTTTATAACTACTGATAACTTGTATAATTATAATTGTTATGTTATGCGTATGTACGACATAGACAACAAACGTGTGGGTGCGCCTTCTTAACTAACATAGTTAAAAATTTTTAATTATCTGAATTTTTATAAGTTAAAAAATACAATTTCAAGCCTATTGTATATTAAACCTTATAACATTGACGTTTTAACATACGCATAACTGTATAAACATTTATTAACACGTAAGAAAGGAAATATTTATCATATGAAAACTGAAAATTATTGAAAATTTCAAAAAAAGTGAAAAAAATATGATTAATACTTGTTAAATTAAAGGTACATATAAAATGTTTCAATTTTGATTTTGTAAACAGCTTGTTAGCTTATTAACTTATTTTTTAAGTTCTTTGTAAAAATCGCTCAATATTGTTCTTGTAAAGTTAATTTATATTTTGAGTACCCACCTAATTATAATATCAGTTAAATTAAGACAATTCATTAAATTAACTTAATTTTATTTAAAGTTAATTGTATTGTAATCACACATTTGATTCTTCATTTGTATGATATTTGATTTTATGGTTTCCTATTTCAATTAACTATCTTATCAATATTTCTAAGAAATGTTAATACATAACGAACTTTATCCATATAATTACTTCTAAATAATTCTAATAATAATATATTATGGCAATATTATAATATGTCATATAAATTATTATTCTTATAACAGTGATTACCAAAATGTATTAAAATAATAAGTCGTCAAGATACAGATATAGTAGAAGTCGATCCATCGATTATTCGGTCCTCTGACAGGTTAGTGTCTTATTGTTAGGTATTGTTTAAAATTTTTAAGCAAAAATAAACATTGCATTCGAAAAATAACTCTAAGCAATTTTGATATAATATTATTATTAAAAAAAAAAACAAAATAAAATTCTAGTAATAAAAGGTAACCGTTACAAATTTATTTGTTATTTTCTCTGTATTAAAAACAATTTTAAACATTAAATGTTTTTTTTCTCTAAACTTAAGAAAAATATTAGTAAGATTGAAGAATTACCATATTAAAGTATCAACTAGATGTGATTTTCTATTGGAAAATGTATATGCATTTTTAATTTTTAGGTATAGGTAAGCATAAATAGAAAATAAAATATATCATTGTGAAACCAATATATTTCTCAATTCACCATTAATAATTTTAAAAACTATTTGAATTACTTGACGGACATGATATAATGCAATTAGAATATATACGTATTTTGGGTTTGATGAACTATATTTTAATTTTATATAAATTTGGATGTCACTAAAAAAAAGTAAGGTATTTTTGTGAATATTGAATTAACATTAATTTTTTAAAAAAAATATAAAAAACTTTTTATAGTATTAAAATCAAACTATTAACTTAAATATGCATATTATGTAATTTTAATAAGAAGAAGTTAATGACATTTTTATAATTATCATTATATAGAAGTATTCACGCAAAATACAATTAATTGCATTTTTATTAATTAAGTAATAATTAATTATCAGTATTTTATTATTAATATTAATTTATTCTTCAAATTTATTTTAATATATTATGTTTTAAAATATGATTTAAAATGGCTTTTGATAAAACGGTTAAGTGAATATTATAGTATAAAATATAAATATTTCAAAATTTAAAATTACTGTAAAGACTCCAAAATTGAGATAATATTTTTGAAAAATATAGTAAATCCATATAAAAGTTAAATACCTATATACTTTGTAAAAAGGTCAAGTATTAAGCTCATTTTTTCTACGAAATTCGAATATATCCCACAATTAACAAAATCAATGAATGTTAACGTTTATGATGAAAATTTTAAGTCCCTAGGTTTGTGAAATCGTGTTTTTACCATTTTTAAGTACTTTTTCGTCAGTTTTTACCTAACGCGGTAAAAAAAAACCTATTGATAAAATCGAAAAATTACTTCTCTAATATACCCATCAACTTCATGCAATTCGCTACCGGAAAATGAGCCAGCACTCCTAATAGAATTGTTGGTATAGATACATGTTTGAGTAAGAGATAAAATTCACAGTTAAAAAAAGGTGCACTTTGCTCGTTGGGTGTCAGTAGGGATGGATGCACTTGGCTACCGGGCCGGATACTCTTGGTGGATGTATTGCATTTGAAAGCAATGATAAATCATTTTTAATTCAATAAAACGATTCTGAGCGTAGCTTCAGTGTAATATTCATAACTATTGATATTAGTTATATACTCAGTACCTAACTATGTTTAACATTACATCAACGATCAAATGTAGAAATAAATATGATCTTATGAAATTACGAAGAAATGAAAAATCTGGATTTGACGAAATCATATTTTTGCCGTTTTATCGTCATTTTTTGGTAGTTTTTTCTTACGCATTGATAAACCTGTTGAGAAAATCGAAAAATGACCTCTTTAAAGTACCGACTAGATGCAATTTTCAACCGGAAACCTGGTAATCTTGTAAAGATCGGAGCACTCATTCTGGTAGTAAATTTGTCAACAGAAAAAATATATATATATATAAATAAACATCATTGTAAAACCACTAGCTCCCTTTCTACGCTCAGAATCTAAAATTCCTTAGAATAAGTTCTACTGATTATATCCGTATAGGTACAAGTATATGTATGTCTAGTTGTGATATTTTAATAGAAATATGAAACGAGGATTTGGTGGGTTTGGGCAGTATAGGGTTTAAACTTGACGGCTGAGTCCCAACACCCCCGCCTAATTGGCTTTATGAAATATCGAACAGACGCGAGTTCCTTAGAAAATTCAGTGGCACGAGTCGGTCTTCTCGATTCTTCGAAGCATTTCCCGGTTTAGAAAGCGTGTTTTTTCTCGATATTTGCGGAAAAATACGCCTCGGATTTTTTTCCAGCATCTATATGGAAAAAGTACTAGCTACGTGCCGAAATCGGTACTACTATTCGCTACCAATCGCTACTATAGTTATTGATTTACGACTACAACACTGTCAGGGACGGACACATATTATAGGAAAAGCGATTCTCAATATCAGATCTGTCGGATGATCTGCTCCCGGTTACGGAGACTACAGAGACCGTCTTAGCATTCAGCACTTAAGCTACAGTTAAGTGATTTGGTCGATTATTATCATTAACGTGACGTTGTGGTGGAGGCCCATCACGATAACAACTGCACGCGTAGTGCTCAGTTCAAACACGGAAAGAAGTTTGTTAATTAAAAAGTCAAAAGTAGGCACCCATATTTGATTAAAAACCTAAACAATTTAGATTGCATTTTGAACGTAACCTTGACTGATTAACTGATTAACCTTTGTGTAAATATGATAAATAAAGTTGACGTATCAGATAAAAGTTATGTACGTATATGGATATACGATTCGCGGTACCGCGTTAACTCGAAAAGTTAAAATTAAACTGAACATTTAAACCAAACTCTAAATTAATATTCCTTGAAAATTATATCATGGAAGTCATACAGAGAGCCGTATTTGGAAATACATCATCCGAGCGTTATAGTCATTTAATTTGTTCCCCCGCGGTGCAAAGGTCAATATTGTGTTAAAAAGGGAGAGGGTTATTTGTCCATAGTTTTTACCTACGTAATTAATATTACACAATACATATATTATATAATTATTATGCAATATATTCATGTGTGAACGATAAATTAATTTTATTTTATATTGCTATGCCGAGTGCACCCTTTATCACGGCTATTATTTTCTCGAGGGGTACAAAACTAAAACATAAACAAAAAAAACCCCCGTTTTTGTATAATATTTGGCCCATGCCATTTTACATATTTGAATACCTGAATAAAAGGCAGGTATATATTATTTAACATGTGAAATAGCCTAGGGGTGAAAAACGAACTTGTACTTGAATTATTTGATCAAGTCCAGTGGCCAACTCTATTTTTAATATTTATCATTACGATCATATGAAACGGTAAAAAGAATAAAATCGTTCTTGAAGTATATTCAAATTTTTCCTCATGGCATATTAAACATTTAACTAGTATAAATTGTAACGAATTAGAATATTTTTGTTTTCCGTACCTATATGTATTTTATTAACATTTCGCTTTTAGTTCAAACTACGTTAAAAATATAAATGAGAAAATAATATTCATTACGAAAACAATTGTTTGGAACATCAGTTCGAACGTCTACAAAATACTAAAATCAGCAAACGATGAAAATTTCAAGTCACGAGTACTATTATTTTCCAAACGACAGGAAAATGACAAAAATATATAGATAAAATTCACATTCTACACATGCCCGGTGGTTTTTTCTTTGTAGGCACATATAAATTACTAGGATTATCTTGAGTATGGTATTTCTCCGATCCGGCTTACCTAAAAAAAACCACCTCGGTAATTAATAATTTATCACTGATATTATATATGATATAATGTGTATGATGAATGCGTGCAAAAATTCATGAATCTATGAATTATTTACATTTTTATTCCAATCAATGTTCTTGTTCGAAAAGTAATCAAAAGAAATAATACAATTTTTTTCCATTAAATTCAAAAGGCATAAATAATTTATGAATTCTGTTTTGTCAATACATTTTAAGGTTTTCGAAATCACCTACTCACTAATGCATTGCGAAATTCTCTCCAAGACAGCAATTAAGTTAAGTAGTAAATTTATTAAAGTACCAAACCAAACTTAAATGATTGTCAATAAAAAATAAATAAACATAAACAATTATTATTTAGATGATATAAATTGTATTTAATAATAATATATGCTAATTAATATAGAGCTCATTGGATGAAGAAAAAATGATGATACTATTATTAATGTAATTAAACTCGGTGAAAATTTTAAATACGAGAATATGATTATATTTCTTGCTCAAAGAGGTATACGGTAATACGGAATATTATGTATTTAAATTTAAAACAGAACAAAAACACGTTATTATTTTTCATCGCAAAATCGTTGTGCCGTACAGATAAACTTGGGTAATGAAAATGTGCAGAAAATGAAACGAAAAAAAAAACACTACAATTAACCCATTTTACTGCCTGTTTATTTTTCACTCTGCAACCTGTACTGCAGGTCAGAAAATTTAACTTTTTTATTTTCATTTTATATATAATTTCAAAAAAACGTATAAAACCAACCCTGAAGTTTTAAAATTTTATAATTATTTTTACCTTACTTATTTAAATTTTAATGGTGGTATGCCAAGGGTTTTCATGTCGAATTTATCGTATTTTTGACTGATTACATTATTACAATTACAATTTTATGAACTAAAAACCGAAATAATAATAATTGAAATGCAAATAATATTACACGCATTAATATAACACCCAGCACGTTACGAATATAATTTTTCACATTTTGTAATATAATACACATTAAATGAAAACTTTATATAATTTTCATAATCGGGCAAATTAACGCAGAAACGATATAATATAACGTATCCAAATTTTTCGTCAATTTTTTCTTGTTATAACAAAATCATCGCTGAGTCTACACCATGCTAAGTAATTGCATGAATATAGGTGATTGAAATTACACGTTACTGTAATGAAATTACTTGACTATAACGAAATTACGTAATATAATTGCATTTATTTATGAGTAATTTCATTACTTTTCAAAAGTAATTTTTATAATTGTAACGCGTTACTTTACATAGAAAAAAATTACATTTCATAATTTATTAGAAAATATAGCTATATATATATATGTATTTAATATTATTGATATAAGTATTATGGGGTTTTCCATGTTTGAAGAACATGCGTACCGATTAAGAAAAAGTACATCTTGCCCAACAATATGTTACGCTAGAAATTAGAATCATACAACACTAATACAGTATATAATCGGATAAACAAATAAAACTATATTTTTAGCATTCACTATTAAGTATTAAGCTATTGTAAAAACCCCATATTATATGCCATCTGGCCACTAAATCATGATGAAAAAAATGGTTAGTTTTCGGTTGCAGGTTGTCGTGTAAAGCTACGTTTTTTTTTTTCAATCCATTTTAATCGTGTCATTGCCGTTGTTTCGAAGTGTTCAGTCGTATTGACATATTTCGGTGACTTGACAATATTAAAACAGGTATAAAAAATATTAAACTCGCGTTATTTTTATCATTATTCATGAATGATGTGTATATATACACGTATGTATAGGTACGTACATAATATCGCACGCAATATCTCGGAGGTTATGCAATTTGCAGATGGGCCGAATAAAAAATAAAAACAAAAACCAAAAAACAACAGAAAATTAAAAAGTAATTTTAATAAGTAACCGGTTACTATTATTGACTTGAAACGCGTAAAGTGATTTCATTGCATAAAAAAAATGCCACGTTTTCGGAATGTAACGAGTATTCATTAGACACTCATAAAACGTAACGTGCCCAAGACTGTTTGGGTATAACAACCGTGTAGGCCGTAACAGTACGTCTCCGCGGCAGTGAAAGGGTTAATATAATATTGGATAATCGGGACGGGCGCGCGTGAAACGTTTGCGGGTCACCTGTGAAATGGCCGAATTTCTAAAATATATGCTCTGAAAACAGTGTCTGGATATACCTATGGCCAAGGCTGGGCATTAACGAGTTAAAAGTTAAAATTAAGTTAAAAAGTTAAGTTAATTTTAATCATGTTACTTAACGCGTTATTTTTTTGGTCAGGTTAACTTTTAACTCAATAAGTTACTTTTTTTTTTTTTTATTAAAATTAACGTGTTAACTTCAAGTTAATACTTTATACAAAAGTACCTATCTAAATTAAGTTAAATTTTGCCCGAAGAACAATGAAAATTTTTGAATGGGATTTTACTTTTTGGTACTCATACGCAATTTTAGTAGGTACTCAGAATAGCATGTACGTAATCGTTAGGAAACGATGTACCACTCACGCACACGCCGTTGACGAATATTGGGCTGAGCCCGGTCTTTTTAACTACATGGAGGCCGATATTTATGTCCATCCAGTATAGAAAATATATTGAAGTAGTAGGTATTGCTTATTTTACACCGCATTAGCGTGAATCAAACAATAATGTAGGTATCTTGGCAGTTGGAAGTTATTTTCTGATTTCTTATTTATGCATGGGTTTTAAAATGACGTGTTGTATTTTTATTTTTACACGTATACACTTTTTCAGGCAGAAGAAGTCCCGAGTAGTTTTCTCGAGCGTGAAGAATAACCATCCTTTTTCACCTTTTTTTCGATATAATAGGTATATCTTAGGTATATACTTTTTTTCCTAATTAGGAAATTTTTACTTTTAACTAAGTTTAGTTACTTTTTTTTTTTTTTTCAAAGTTAACTTTTTACTTTAAAAGTTAATAAAAAATATACGAGTAACTTTTAACTTAACTTAGCTTATATTATTTTCAGTTAACTTGAATTAACGAGTTAAAAAATATCGTTAACTTGCCCAGTCTCTTGCCTATGTCTATAATACCGAATTACGAATAATAAAACATGAAAACAGTCCCTTTACATTTATACATATCTGAAATTCGAATCGTGTCGAACCTCACGAAATCGGTTATTTGTACATTTTATTTATATATAGGCATTATATGGACACTATATATATGTGTAATATTATAGTTCTGAAGGTTACGCGTGAATTACCGTGTGCATGTACACTGAATACCGGGTATACATAGAGGTTCGTCGTAAGCTTATTTAAATTTGAATAAGAATTCGCGACCGTGTGCAGTGTGTTAAAACGTGTACACCGTCGTATATGTGTGTGTGTGTGTGTGTGAATGTACTCTATTCAAAACGTTTAAAGCTCCGGTGTGTATGTTATATACAGTATGATCCATAAGTCACGCACATCAAAATGAATGTGTTGGTTAATAGTATTTTTATTGAATTACTTTTATTTTTATTTATAAACACAAATACAAAAATATTCAAAATTAATTTATACATATGCATTTAACGTGTTTTATAACATATAGTCAAAATGGCTGTCTTGTTCATTAATGCATGCACGAACCCGTTTTACCACGTTTGTGGCCATTTTGTGCAATACGCTTACATTGATTAAGTTTATCTCCGTTGTTATGTTACTCTTTAGTTCATCCAATGTTTGTGGTCTATTTTTATAAACCCTTCCTTTAAGGTGGGCCCATAGAAATAAATCTGGAGGTGTTAAGTGGGGAGAACGGGGGAGGGGGGGGCCATAATCCTTTGGATATGATACGCTCGCCAAGAAACTAGCGTAAAAAATGCATTGTTTCATTGGATGTATGACATGTGGCATTATCTTGTTGCAACCAACAATCACCTTCATCGATTTCAAGCAACGAAATCAATTGTGTTATAATGTCTTGGTATACAACACTGTTCACTGTTGTTTCAAAGAAAATAACGCCCACTATTCAACGACGTGATATGGAACACCAAACTCCAATTTTCTGACTGTGCAAAGGGGTTTCGTGAAGGACATGTGGATTTTAGGTAGATCAAATTCTAGAGTTTTGACTATTCACATATCCACTCGGATGAGACCATGCCTCGTCACTGAAAAAAACACGGTCGAGTTCTCCAATTCCATCGTTGTCGATAAATGAACGAAACCATCTACAGTACACAAGGCGCTTTTTTATCAGGTTCTTTTAATTCGTGAACACTACGAACATGATATGTACGAAATTTCAATTTCTTCATCGCTTTTTCAGCACTACCATATGATAAATCTGTGAGTGTGCTGATATAGTCTTCTCAAGCTTTTTGATGGTGAACGCAGCATCACATTTCTTACCTCGGCTAGTTTAGCGTCAGTCAAAATGGTAGGTCTCCCGGTTCTCTTCTTGTCTGAAACTGATCCGGTTTCACGGAAACGGGCGATTGATCTCGTTATGGTTGAATTGTTAGGCAGGTACTGCTACATTCGGATATTTCACTTGAAATTCATCAATAACACAAGCATAAGAACGGATAGCAAAATACTGTTGAACAATTTAAACACACGTGGCTCTTGGGAAAACGACATGTTCACAGAGCAATAATCCAATCACTACTAAAAGCGTCATATCATCAATACAATATATAACAATGGCGTCTAGATTAAATGTCGGGAATACCCGTAATGTTATTTTGAAATAACCGATAAAAATAATTTATCACAACTACTATTTAGAAACACTTGTATTTTGGTATGCGCGACTTTTCGATCACACTGTATTTACGCACGCGTGATATTTGGCGGACGTGGAAAACCGTTTTTCTCTCCGTCTCGCTCCGCGTACACCGAAGTCGGGACGACGGGCACCGCACCCGTACGAGTAAATAAACCTCGAAATATAAACCATACATATTAATGCGGACTGTGAAAACAAATAAAAAAAAAAAAAAACCATTTTAATATCCGGCTATATATATATATATATTTACATTCGGTATACACGCATCAATCAAACAATTCGGTCGTGTGCATATCACACGTACAATATAGTAGCGGTGTAAAATTACGGCGGTCGTCGTCTTTTCGCCGGAATATCCTCGCGAAAAACCACCGTTTTCCGTCATTTTTCAATTTTTCCAAACGTACGTGTTCGTCTTCGTAATATTGTACAATAATAATAATAATAATAATAATAATAATAATAATAATAATAATCGAATTTCACACATTATATATTCAAATTATATTCTTAAACGAAATATTTAACTCAAATGGTCATATACACTCACCTTACATATAAGCAAGGCTGGGCAAGTTAACGATATTTTTTAACTCCCTAATTCAAGTTAATTGAAAATAATATAACCCAAGTTAAGTTAAAAGTTATTCGTATATGTTTTATTAACTTTTAAAGGTGAAAGTTAACTTTGAAAAAAAAAGTAACTAAACTTAGTTAAAAGTTAAAATTTCCTAATTAGGAAAAAAGTCGATATACCTATTATATCGTAAAAAGGTAAAAAAGCATGGTTATTCTTTACGCTCGACAAAACTACTCGGGACTTTGAATTCGTTGTGAAATTTACTTTAAAACTTTGTGATTTTCACAAAAATTCATAATGTCCGAATATATTAATTTAATTATTGGCGGACTTAGGGGGAAACCATAAAAAATGTAGGAAAGTCAAACTAAAATAGACATCACGATAAATTCAGATCAGTTTTTATAATCCTTATAGCATCATTAGATCAATCGGTACGTTGGAAAAAAATAACTTAAATTACTATGTTACATGTGTGAGAGAAAGAGACAGACAATCGCAGGTTCCAATCCCCTTAAGACATATTATATCATCACATAAATCTTAGTTATCACTCGGTCAGTTTATTGTTATTTTTGTAAATTATGATGTTTATAGAGCATGTTTGTCGTCCGATTCTACAGGAAATTTCAGCGATATGATTCATTTTTATTATTCTGATTATATTAAATTTGAGAGTTTACAGAAACCATTAGGATTTATTTTCAAATTTGATTACGACGTTTTCATTTGAGCAATTTTCACAAGGTTTTTGTTATTGCGTAAAAACATTCTTTGGTAATAAACTTCTGATCAATATTCTGAGTAACCAAGAATATTCTTTATTCATATCACTAATTACACGTATGTAATAAATGTTTTATACTTCGATTTCACCGATTCAAATTAACCAAGTCGTTAAATTTAAATTTTTGTAAAAAAAACAACAATATTTTAACGGTACCCAAGTCGATAGATTACCGAATGCACGTTCATTTGTAGTCATGCGTTCGGAAGAAATTATAATAAATATTGTTTTTTATTTATTGATTTTTATGATCATAGACTATTGATCGAAATTAAAAGGACACCACTACCCAATTTTCAAGGGATATTCTATAGAAAATTTTTATAAAATTTTAGGAAGAATGAAAACCAAACGAATTAAAAATATTTAAATATATTTGAAAAGTAATTTAGAAATAGACACTACATGTCAATACCATCTATTATTGTTGTGTAATCACGATACTTATTGAAAAACATTATTATGAAATTCGAATGCTGTGCATTTGTGTAACAGAACGTAGAAACAAAATTGTACCACCATTTGAAAGAGGAGAAATTTTGTTGGAAGCTGACTTTTACAAATCGTCTAACGATAAGTTAACATAAAGTGCCTACTGGAATACTTACGTTAAAACAAATTTTACATTTCTGGAAAGTGATCAAAATTTTATAGTTAATATTTTGCGTTAATGTTCGGTAGTTTCTCTTTAGGTATATCAAAACTACTGAAAAATCAAAAAGACATTTTCAATGTGCTAACTAGAGTAAATTGACTATTAAAAAACTCTTCATTTCGAAAATTCCTACTCGACTTATTTTATTCGAAAACTGTGTGCAAAAAAAAAAAAAATTACAAGTTTTTGTAAAAATATTATATACGTTTAAAATAAAAATAAAAAAATACGGTCCATGGAGAGGGACATGGCTCCTATGGTCTTACCACTCGCTACGCAACTGGAATTGAATGAGTTTCGTAAATTGAGTCACACTTTATAATATTTTTTGGTAGTTGTCGAGTTACGGATCATTTGTACAGATTTTAAAAGTTCCGTCAGCGTATATACTCGTATTGTGTTTTTTTTTCACACAATACACTATTAAGAACTACGAATTAAGAAGGTAATTTATAAAAAACCAATTATGTTCCTAATATAATTAACCATTGAAAGCGATTCGACTGCATTAGTTGTTATTACTCTTATTTCATTATGTACTTCCATCGCGATTTTTGGTGAAGAAGGATGACCTGCCGAGTATTCACCCCGTATATTACTTTTAACATAAATCCTGTCTCATAAATTGATGTAGTCAAGTTTTATATTTTAATTTCATTATATATATGTTCCCAGTAGTTGAATTGAAAAAAAAACAATGAAGAAAGTACTCTGGGCTTAGTTAAAAAATCAGCGCTCCGGGACATATTAAATTAAAGCCGTGAGGGATTTCGTCTCCCACACTCCCAAACTAAAGTATCTCAACCAGGAAGCATTTTCGAATTATTATATAACATGAATAGAAAATAAAATATACAATATATTATTTTTACATCGACGTTGGGTCAGATACATATTTTTGAAATAGCTCAGTTAAGAAATTCAAAAGAATTAAATATTTTCCTTTTAAATGAATTATCGTGGGAGTTGTAGATATAGACTGAAATGCAGTATTTATATAATTTTTAAGCACATTTTCTATGAAATACTGATCAAGAGTGGTCAAAAAATTTTAAAAGTGTATCTTGTATCACACCAATAGGTCATTTTATCAGTGTTACTGTAAATAATATGTAAATATTAAATCTCTAACATTATTATTTTCTGATTCGTAACAACTTTTGATATAGATTTTCTACTACCTACTGGAAAAATCAAAAATTTACCTCTTTAAAGTATCAGTAATAATAAATTTTCTATCAGAAACTTAACTCTCATTAAACTCCTTTTACCTAAACGAAAATTCGAATAAAAACGACTATATGACAAAGAAAAATCCAAATCATAGTGATCAGTGGTGAAAGTAGAATGCAAATCGTAATTCCAATTAGATATATAGTTATATGATTTGATATTATTCAATTAAATGTTACACTTAATTGAAAATAAATGAATATTATGTAATATATGTAATAGGAATAATGTACCGCATCACTGAAATATTTAAGCGAATATTTTGTGAGGTTCCTATCACATTCATCAATAGATTATAAAAATTATTAAATTATTTTTAGAACATCAAAAACCATTAATTTGATTAATTATTTAATTTACCGTGGATAAATATTTAGATGTTCTACATAAAATATTGTTATTAAATTACTTTTCTTTGATTAATATGTCTTATATTTTTCTCTGTTCAAAGATTTTATTGTCATGTTTATTGTGGTCATGACTTTTAGAACTATAAATATAATAGATTTTAATTATTTTTATTATAAGTTTTTAAATATAATTTACTACTAGTAGTATATATTATTATATAGTAGATTTTATTAAAATTAATTTATTTTGTGATCCTCGGAGGAGAAATGATGAGATAGATGGGACATAAATTTAGATCATCTAGTAATATAACTGAAGACGATTTAGAATACAGAAAAAAAGAAAAAATATAAAATTTATAAAAAGGATAAATTATTGAAAAATGACCTCTATATAATTGCTTGATATATTGGTAATCAAAAATAGGCAATACCATGGAGTGTAGGAGACTGTAGAAAAGTGGAATGGCCTAAATGTCCACCAAAATATGAAAATGAAGAAGAAATCGTGTGTGTATATTATATATATATATATATGTGTGTGTGTGAACTTGAGAATGTAAGGTTGAAGTGTAGGGCTCTGTATATTTTAAACGCCTTTTAAAGGTCTAATGACTAAAATATTCAAATTATTTCGATTTAATTTGTACGAATTCGGCAAGTTTTATATTTTAATAAAATAATATCGTTAGAGAATGCAAATATTCATGGTCGTTGGGGAATTCTTATATTCCAAATCGTATGCAATTAGTATGGAAAGGTTTTTACCCACTATATATGCTACTGTATTTCTTTAGGTTTTGAAACATTAATTTTCTTTTCTTTACGAAATGGACCTATATATTATTAAGTTCGTTTTAAGTGCATCCTGAAAATGCTAATAAGATTGTTTAAAAAGAGCGGATTTTGGACCCTTTTGTCGTAAGCCCAAACAGGTTTTTATGCGTATAAATTGTGTTATAATAACATAATGCGCACAATCATTATTCTAGAGTATTTATTAAGTATTTAAAGGTTTTCGTACAATCCTGAGATGTACAGGACAAATAGATAGAAGCGTTTCAATCGCGTTCTCCGATTGGTTTTATTTCTTGTAATCAAATTTCAATTCATTACCACGAATCATGTGATATTTATCGTCAGTCGACAGACTCTATTTTCATCGTTTACGAATACGGTCTACATAAAAAGAGAACTCGTAAATAGAATCGTCGTAAAAATCGGTAGTGACGATCGTAAAACAATCATCAGTGGACGGGAGTCGTAAAACAAATCTTATAACGCATTATAAGTACAATGACGTGTGTAATAATATAGTTCCACCTCGTGAACAACGTCGTAATCTTGTTGTTGTATAGTTCCACCTAGAATTGAAAGTGACAAACCCTTTCAGGGGAACATGTATAATACAAGTGGGGACATTTGATTAGATTTTCGGATGTGTACAGCACGTAAGATAAAGATCTTAAAATAATTTAATAAAAATATTCCGAGTAGATAAAATTATGTTGTGTAGTAAGTATGTACTCGTCTATTCAAATTTTACAGCCGATTCGTCAATTATTGGCTGTAAATAATGGGTCGAATGTATCTTTTCTTCCATTAATGATTAAAGTATATTATGTACGCCGCATCGTTTCTTCTTCCATCGAATTACACATACGACGGTTATGTAATAACTGTTTAATATTATAACAGATAGTCTAACATAGTAAACGGTAGTTGTTGCACGGCAATTAATTCTAAATCGTTTTTAACAAAAATTTTTTTTTAGTCCTGCAGGTTTATGATACTCAATTATTAATGTGCTGTGAGGGCCATTACATGATTTCCTAAACGGTTTACGACATCATTACTCTATATACGTGTAGGTAACGGTTAACACAAGTAAATGATGAACATTTATAATTTATATTATATTTTAAAGTATTTCGTTATAAAATACTGGTGTCGGACAATCATTTGAAAAAAACAATTTTCAAACGATAATTTATCAGGATAAAATCCTATCTATAATCCCAATAAAAAAAAAAAAAAAAGATATATATATATAAAAATTAATTCATACATAACGATTATTTTTACATATATTTATATGGAACCAAACAATATGATTTTTTAATATTTAACGATTTTATTGTTTCGTTTAATTGTTGGAATTAAATGTTTTTGTTTTCAAATTTTAATAACAATCTGTATTCTTTACAACGTATCCCACGACGTATTGCACGGCTAAACGCTTATGTTTTGTTTTTTTTTTTCAAATTGGAATATGCACCTTGAATACTTTCTGCTATAGGATCTGTCGAATATACTGAAAAATGAATCCCATAGCGAGTATTATCGCCACCAATTTCCCCAGTTCAAACGATTTTACATATATATTGCCTACAAGAATGTTATTGTCGCTCTGGAGTTGTAAGAAAATTGAAAAATATCCCACGCTTCGTCAAAAAATGAATTTTTGATATTGATCTCGTTTGTGTCTATATACAAAAATTTTAAATTAGGATAGAACCAAAACATATTTTATTACATTATTTCCATAGTTCGGTTTTTACAGTCTCGTATACCTTAGCCGAGACCCTTTGGTATAAATCGTGGTCTGTCAAACAAAGTGAAGGTTATATTTAGATGATTTTGCTACAAGTGAAATTTCCTTTTGATCCCAGTTAAATGGAATGGTACAGCGAGTTTCTAATACGATATTAGTATCACGAGGATCAGGAGGTTTTCTTAGATGTGACCTAGGTATATGTTCGACGATATACTCACTTTTATATAGTACCTAAATATAGGTACTATATAAATACTAAATAATAATATAGAGTGTATTTCACTGTAGTCTTTGTGATTCGTTTCGCTGTTTGTTTGCCGATGTGGGCCTTGTCAAACTGGCTCTCGTCTGCGTTCAACGAATGATGAGCCGACAGCTATAAACGTAACTTTCGGAGCGTATGTTTACTACTAAAAATTAAAAAATAAAAACACATCACCATAAAACCAATATGCACTATTCGTATAGCCATTTTGAATCATGGAAGGAAAAAAAGGTCCAATGGTCGTTATCGAAATGTGTGCGTATGCGATTTCCACACGGTCGTTACATCGCGTACATGCGACACACGCACGTGTACGTTTCATTTCCATCGTCGCCCCGCTGAACCGTTGAACAGTGTCCTGCCGGAACACTGAAGGATGGAAGGAAAATGGTTATTCAGTCAATAATTGTGTTTTCGTTGGTCATGGTCAGCGTTGGGGTCGTCGTCATCATCGTCGTTTTCCTACATTATATTCATAATATATTCCGTATAATATACATAAAATTATATTATACTATTTATATTGCGTATCGGAAGATTTCCCACGTTTACTCTCTGTCGTCGAGGATACGACACGGATTACGTACAGAATGTAACTATATAGCGCAGGACTAAAATTGATTAGCGTTAAAAATATCCTAAAAAAAAAAACATAGTTACACCGCTTAATCGTGAACTTTAAAGACACGGTGTACTTTTACGCAATTTTGATTTCTAATCGAGCGAATAATGAGACATTTCATCTACTTTTAGGCCGGACCGGGTTTGGATGTTGGTTCATAATATTATACGAGTTGTGTACCATCTGAAACATAGAGTAAACTAAAAATGACAATTCAATATTTATTTATAATATTCAAATTATTAGGTGGTCGCGACAATATGATAATACCTTTGTATGCTTGAAAAAATATATATTATCTGGTGCGTGGCTACATAAAACGTCTGTCCTCAAATATCTGAAACTTTGGAGTCGCTATCAATAAGTATAACTGTAATTATAAAAAGTAAGTAGGTAGGTATAGTTCTTAAGAAAACCGCCTACCAAAATGGTTTTTGGCCAGGTATTTATAAGCATTACAAAGTTTTGCTGCTATATAGATATAATCATCCGCACAAAATTTTGTTTCAAAAATAAAAAAAGGAGAAAAATAAAATAACCATCATTGTAAAACCGATATCTTCGTCACACGATTCAGAATCTAAAATATGTTTTTAAAATTTCACGTGATTTTTGCAAAAAAAAATAAAAAAATTTTCAAGGTTTCATTACAATATATACAATAATATTCGTAATTTTTTTCTATTTTTTTATATAACACTACTATTATAATTTCTCTTATATCCGTGAGTGAAAATGATGAAAATATTTTGACCAATCATGTTTTACCATAATATATACTGTGTAATAATTTATGACCACATTATTGTATTCTGTGGTTCATATAATATCTTGCCCGAAAATCCCAATTTTGAGTTCCGTTACAAAAAATAATGTCATCATCCTAGAATCTGCATAGACTACTGTAATTACAGAAATGTTTATTAAAGTGAATTCCCAGAAATTACAGAAACATAAAATATCAATACATTATATACGAACCGAAAACAGCAATCAATCGATCACTGTTTACCGTTGTAGAACTTTATTCTGGATTGAATTCGTTTTTTGATTTTGATTTTTAATTATTTGTAATTAACTGATTTTTTCGATATTTTACATTCTCTAAGACTAAATATAAAATATGATGTGTTTTAGTTAACTATGGTTGTTCGTTTCCAACTAATTTTACTCGGGCCATACAACGGTTGAGATCGAAATTTACCGAGTTCAGGAACGCAAAAATGATTTTCTTCTAAATGCATATTTATGCAAACCTTCAGAAGTCTGGATACTCAAGAGGTTTTTCAACTCATTAATCTCAAGTTAATAATATATGCTTATAAAATCATGTTAAATTAAAAGTTAAAAGTTATGTAAATATATTACATATTTGTTTATTCACGAGTTGGTTTTATAGGAAAATTTAAAGTAACGATTTATTCGAATACAAGAATTAAGTTTTATGTTTTAAAATATTTATTTTTAACATTTAAACTTTACCTTTTTAATACATCAAGTTTTGGATTAAAGCAAGACTATAAATTGCTTATTTTTTTTTTATTATTTGAAACAATCGGAAGCAGCGATTTTCTATTTCTCTCAATTACGCATATAACAAAGATATTTTGAGGTTTTCTATTTCCAACATGTATGAAACAATCTAGTGAATGCGATATAAATTCTCAAAACAAATTTTAAATTATCATGAAGTCTTCTTTAGAATTTGCAGGGTTTGGAACCTGAATTGTTTTGAATGTTTTCAGCTTTTTGACCGGTCGTTTATAATGTTGATAGATTTTGATCATCGTTAGTTTTAAAATACATTTTATTTTAACTCAACTTTTGATAATAAAGTACTCGTATAACATTTTTATAAATTATAATTTAAAGGTAGTGAATGAAGAACATGTATGAATAAAACAAAATACAATATTGAATTTGATTTTGATGAAAGGAGAGTGAATAGTATAATCCTATAGGCAAGTAATAAAGATGAATGGTGATGATGTCGATAAGGTTTTATCTTGAACCTCTCAAGCATTTATGATATTCAGTTAAATTATTTTAGTGTAAATAATATTTAATGTTTAAGAGGACGATACACAACCGATTTTTAAAAGTGTCTGTATAGGCAATTTTCATGAAAATATTTAATTATATTTTAAAAGTAATTTAACAATAGTCGTGTGTTAAAAATGGAGTTAATGTGTCTGTATAAATGTATTATACCAGTATTAACATATTAACTGAAATAATTAAATATTGATTGGAAATTGTTTAACTCGTTATAAATTCTAACTTTAAATTTTAGATTCTGAGCTAGTGGTTTTATAATGACGTTTTTTTTTTCTGTTAACAAATTTACTACCAGAAGGAGTGCTCCGATCTTTACAAGCTTACTAGGTTTCCGGTAGCAAATTTCATCTAGTTGGTACTTTAAACATGCCATTCTTCGATTTTCTCAATAGTTTTTTAATGCGTAAGGAAAAACTAACCAAAAAATTACGAAAAAACGGCAAAACTACGATTTCGTTAAATCCAGATTTTTCATTTATTCGTAATTTCGTAAGATCATATTTATTTCTACATTTGATCTTTGATGTAATGTTAAACATAGGTAAGTACTGAGTATATAACCAATATTAAGAGTAATGAATACTACACCAAAGTTACGCTCAGAATCGTTTTATTGAATTCAATGATTTATATACAGACAAATAATATTTTACCCAACAAAATCAATAAGAAATTATAGTAAATTTTTATATTACGTATACCTAGTGAAAAATTTCAATATTATATTGTTCGAAAATTGTCTTCATCAAAAAATACAATTCTTTCCTGTCAAAATAAATTATCAAAACTGTTTAGGATTTCTTTTTTTGTGAATATTATTTCAAAAATAACTATAAAAACCATTGAGGCCGGCTCAGGGACACGGGTTTCAGGATTTCTGGGGACACATCGTGATGACGTTTGTCGTCCGTTGTAAATACAATAGGTACCCGTACAAGTAATATTATTTCTAAAGTAATTTTGGATTGCAGTTTATCGCCAACTCTGTCCGTTATTTCGTTAAATTTCATTACAAATTGGTTATCAATATTACACTACTTACGTAGATTTATCTATTTTATTTTTTTCAGATAATAAGTTACGTCATATTTCTAATAAATACTTTCGAAAAGTGTACAGTTAATATTATTATTTATGTTTTTAAATACAAAAATAAAAACTAACAAAAATACTTATTTTCGTATTACAACATTATAAATTTTGAACGTTCTTTAGATTTTAAGAAGATCGAACAATTTATTGGTCTCACAATAATGTTTATTTTAACTTTTTTTCACATAAAATTTTCGTGTTAAAGAAATTGTGTAGGTTTTTTTAGAATGAAGAGCTTTTATTTATGGCAAATTCGTTCTCGAAGGTACTTTCAAGTGGTCATTTTTAGTTTTTTTTTTCAGTTATTTACTTCAGTGTTAGGAAAAACTCCTATTTATAACGAAACATGATTGAAAATGGGAAATTTAATACATACCTATATACTTTTGTTATGGTTGTTGTACAGTACTATGATAATGGTGACGTCATGCATTTAAAAAAATATTTTTCGCAGTTGTAGATATGTATACTAACAACGAGTTCCGCTAAAAATCGTTTTATATAAAGAAAATATGATTTATCGCTTTTAAATTCAATACATACACCACTACAGTACCTATCCTGTCCGACAAGCTAAGTACAGCTATTTACTAAGCTCAGGGTAAAAAGGATATAAATCATCAATTTTTGAAAAAGTACTCATGTATATTCAAATATTCAGTCCTGCGTGAACTCTATTTTGAAACGAAAATGAAATATTAATTCGTATATAATTATTATCGAATGACTTACACAGAATCTAAATGTTAAAATCAATACCTATTGGTTATACGCACGCGGAGAGCTTTTACGGTCTATTTGCTGATCACCATTTTTTTTTTTTATATATATATATCACATTTTATTATTTAAATACAAAATATGTAAATATTTTCTTCGACATATTTTTGAATTACAATTTATTTTTAATTAAATTTTACCTTGTTTTCAAAATTGAAATACAAATACTTAAGAAATATTTGTAATAATAATACATATAGGTAATAATAATTATTTTTAAATATCAGTAAACACAATATAGTACTTTACAGTTAAGACGAGACAACCGTTGCACGTTTATATATATATATATATATATATATATATATTGTTCACCGTGATTTATTACAACCGAAAATAAAACGTTTTTAATATGTATACATAATGTGCCTCAGATTTGATAGAATCATATTATGTGTTCGAATAGTTATAGCTATTTAGAAATCGGTGTTTATCGCGATCATATGTTTGACGAGATTTAACGTTCGAATGCAGTAGAGTTTCAAAACGTTTTCCAGATAGGATATATAAATTTAATATTATGTAATAAATTTGTAAAAATATATATATATATACCCAAACTGTACGTATTATTTTTTTTTTTGTACAATCAAATACAAATGAATCGTCATGTATATATATATATATATATATATAGATAGTCTCATCGTAAAAAAACGTGTCATTCCACTCTAACGACACCACTTCGTATATTTGAGGCTTCACTATATATATATATGTATACGTTATACTCTGTGCACATTAGAGTTGATTAAATGGGATTTCAAACATTTTTTTTTTTTTTTTTTTAATTTAATTTTGAAAAAACACGTTTTATTTGTATTTTTTTGTCACTTAAACCGGCAAAATTGTGTTAAAAGTACTTAATGTTGTTTTTTTTCTAACAAAAGAAAATCTAAAAACCCGCTAATGTCGTGAATTTTTTTTATTGAAGTTCGTGAAAATTTCAACAAAATAATACTGAAAAAGAAATGTAATAAAAAGCATAATATTAAAAATTTCAACGCAATTTATCTATCCATATTAAAATCATGAAAAATAAAATAATAATTATTAAATCCATTAGCCCTCTAAACAACGTGAAGACGCCAACTGTAATAGGTTTTTCTATGTAGACTTTCAAATATAACAAGTACGTAACATTTTCAGGGTTAAATCAACTCTACTGAGCACGCTTATACATTTATTACCCTTAATTATGATGCATATGATATGTACAAGATGTAACAGAACTAGTTGACAAATGTTACAATTCGTTCGTTAAAATTTGTAATTAAAAATAATAAATTATCCAAACTTTTGCACTAGGTATAACTAAGTTTTTAAAAATTATTATATAAAACCCGTAAAATATTAGAAAAATTCAAATTTTATGCAAATTATGTTTAAAAAAATTCAAAATAGTTATTTTGTAAATTATATAGTATAAGATAGGTACCTACTAATTTTGATAAGCAATAGAAATATTCAATGATTCATAACATTTTTAAAACACATAAAATATTATATGACTGAAACTTAAAGAAACTTTACGACAAAACTATATCTAAAAAAAAAAAAAAAAAAAAAAAAAAAATTAAAATATGGAATATAACAAAATTTTTTGCATTTGTAATATTATAATAGGTACTATAAGTATAGAAATTATTTCACTTTTATTTTATTTTTAAATAATTTCTTTGTCAACGGACATTATATATCATTTAAAGAGTGAAATTTTCAAGAAAAGTATTAATGTGGAAATCTTTTTTCATACATTTTATCAATTATAAATAAGTATATTGAAATTATGGAGATATATGTGACATTTAAATCAAGAAAATTCACTGTGAAACATTTATTAAAATTTTGTTTCTTAGTTTTAACCTCAATGAAGTTATGTAAAAAAAATTAATTTATCAATTCTATTTTCAATTCGTTAAACAAATAACACTTATAAAGTAATAAATATTACTTGGGGTATTTATTTAATTTAATTTTAATATAAGGAACACATTTCCAAGTTAAAATTTTTTACGTTTTTTACAAACAAAAAAATTATTATAAGTACATTATTTTTCAATCTATCAGTTTATATTTTCATTATACTTTTAAAGAAAAAAAAATAGACAATTTTATACCTAGTATCTTTTTTTATGGTTACTGCAGTATTCCTAGCAATCTATATTCTCGTACTGTTATCGATTGATCTAAATAAAGACATTTTTTAATAAAATAGAAATTTGTTTATATCTACCGAAAATTCAGGTAGTTTATTGAGTAAAATCAATAAACTGACTTAAACAAGTTATCCTTATTAAAAAAAAAAAAACCATTTTTTCTCTTTGTAGGTCAAGTGATAACAGCTAACTCCAATAAATCTTAACAAATTCTTTTCAGTTTTTCATTTCACTAAGTAATTGTATCAACTATCAGAAAAATATACGTTGCACTTATTTAGGCGGAAAAAATTAAAATTTTCATTTATTTTTTATTCATTTTATTTTAGATTAAATATATAGTAAACTTCATATATACCTACATGGATTTGTATAGAAATATTTTTAATGAAATGTATATTTTTTACCGAAAAAAAAACTTCTCCATAATAATAAATACCTAATATTATACACTACGTTTTACGTTATTATACACATCTGCTTAAACTGTATGATCAGACATGGGTTTAAGAACTCATAAAGGATTTGGGGTAAGGTATACATCAATTAATATATATTAATCTGTATAAATAATAATTTATTTTAGTCGAATAAAGTACTTAAACATAGTAATTAATCGCTGTGCACGAAAAATATTAGCTATTAAAATAGGTAGGTAGTTTTATTTGTTTAATTAAACGATAGCCATGCTAATTATTTATTAATTATTTAAAAAATTTAAATGGAATATTTATTTATAAATTAAAAAAAATATAACTGTTTTCATATAAGTGATTAGCTTATAAAATTATATTACTAATTGACATATAATTAATTACATTCATTGTTCACCCATAATATAAATTCATCTTTAAATCATACAAAGATTGAAAATTTAAAAGGACACTCATACGTACAGTGTAGGTATACCTATGTAGAAAGTAGTAAAATAGAAGTAAAATAGACCTACCAAAAATTGACACAGCGCTCCTCACAAATCGGTTTTCAATTGATACTCAGAACATGAAAGCAGAAGAATGGGCAACCACGCTGATCACTAAAATCCGCACCACTTTCTTTTCGCAATCACCGACTAGCAGTCGCAGGAAATCGGTTCACTGGTGGTCAACCCACTTAAGAGACCTGCGCAAGACAACTAACCATCTCCGCAGGGTCCACCAAAGAGCAAAGAAGCATCGCGGCCCTACGAATTGCCTCCAAGAGGAAGAGAATGCTAAGGTAGCCAAGCGCAACTTAGTCACAGCCATCAGGAAAGCTAAAGACGACGCATGGAAGGAAATATGCAACATGGTAGAAACTGACCCCTGGGGAATGCCATACAAACTGGTGATGAAGAAATTATCAACGACTTCTCCAATTCCAGAAATCAATAAACCTGGTCACATGCTGACGATCGTCCATGGTCTCTTCCCCGTCCATCCCACAAGAGCAATTTCCATCCCACTTACGGAAACCACGTGCGTTCTCATAGACACAGAAGAATTGATGCATGCCGCCCGCTCATTGAAGCCAAGAATTTCTCCCGGGCCAGACGGCATTCCAAATGAAGCCATTAAAATCATAGCTAGACGGATGCCAGATATACTAGTCAATGTTTACAACAAGTGCCTAGTCGAGGGACATTTTCCCAGAATATAGAAAAAATCACGCCTGGTCCTCCTCCGCAAAGGGAACAAGCCTTTCGATGATCCTTCCTCATACAGATCTTTATGCCTACTGGACTGTGCTGGCAAGCTACTGGAAAAAATCATCGACAACAGATTGAGAAGTTTCCTGGACTGCAGCCACGGGCTTGATGACAGACAGTTCGGTTTTCGCAAGGGGCGATCGACTACAGATGCCGTACACTGCCTAATGGATATCGTCAAAGTAAACAAACCGAGGTACAAAACAGGCATGCTCACCTTAGACGTATCTAACGCATTTAATTCGGCTCCTTGGGACGCGATACTCAGGGCAGCCAAGGAGAAGAATGTCCCTAGATACCTCCTAAATTTGATTGACAGCTACCTACGTGACCGCACGTTGTCGTTCGACCACGATGGAGAACATGCAGTATTGGAACTATCAAGTGGGGTCCCACAAGGATCTGTGTTGGGGCCGACCTTATGGAACATCCTATACGACGAGCTATTGAAGATTCACCTCCCCGACAACGTGACTTTTCTGGCATTTGCCGACGACGTCGCTCTAGTGGCAAAAGCTAAGGAAGCCTATGAACTGGAGACAATCCTCACGGAAGCCGCGAATCGCGCAAGCGCATGGCACTCCTCAATAGGCCTTAAAATCGCCGTTCATAAATCTGAAGCAATTGTTTTCACCAACACAAGACTTCGCAAAGATATGTGCATATCCATCGGTGGAACTTGGATCGACACAACCAGAATCCTCAAATACTTGGGATTGGTCCTTGACCAAAAAATGAACTTCACGGAGCACGCGAGGTAAGCTGTCGCGAAGGCCAGCTGTGCAATGAGCAAAATCGGGAGGTTATTACCGAACGTTAGCGCCGCTTCCCCAACAAAAAGGAGGCTGCTGGGAAACGTCGCCCAATCCATGCTACTATACGGCGCCCTGATTTGAGCTAATAGGCTCAGTCGCGAGGGCACAAAACTACTCCTTAAAGTACAGAGAAGATCGGCGCTCAGAGTAGCTTCACTATATTGCACGGTCTCTCTGGAAGCCTCTCTGATCATAGCCAACCTGCCTCCGATTGACCTATTGGCCCTGGAAAGACAGAAGACCTACGAAAACCGATTGAAACCTGACAGACCCCCGGAGAATAGACATCTAGCGAAGAATACCATAGACAAATGGCAACAGAGGTGGAATGCGGCAACCACAGGGCGATGGACCTTTAGGCTCATCAAAGACGTCAAACGCTGGCATGGAAGGAACCATGGCGAAGTAAGTTTCCACCTATCTCAGGTACTTTCTGGACATGGATGCTTCGCGACCTACCTACACAGATTTGGGAAAACGGAGACACCCGAGTGTTGGTACTGCGGCCATGGTACAGACGATGCGTATCACACAATATTTACATGCGATGCCTGGCATCTACCCAGAAGAACGCTGGGACTCACGCTGGACACGGACATTAACCCAGACAACCTACTGGACCTAATGCTACGATCCCGAGAAAACTGGAAACTAATTAAAAACTTCATCGAGGAAATTACGTCAAAAAAAGAAAAAGAAGAAAGAAGAAGGCAACGCCCACCTTAGTTAAGGAAAATTTGTTATAGGCCGTCTGCCAAAAACTTCCAGGGTGGTTAGAAGCCCCCATCAAATTGTACAGATACACATTCTAAAAATGTAAATATTGTTTATTGTTTGTAAATATTGTTTATTCACTAAATAAATGATGGTGGCTGGGGGTGAAATGATTCAGGTCAGTACCACCTCAGTCCCCGATAACACACGTAAAAAAAAAAAAAAAATGGTATACCTATGTAATGATTATAATAATAAGTATTAAGAGGATGTTCAGAAGGTCTGTTTTTTTTTTTTTTTTTAAAGGGTTTTGTAAAGGTAATTTTCATAAAACTTCATAAAAAATTAAAATCCAATTATTTAAAAATATATTAATAATTTTATCAAAGTAGTTCCGTATACGACTTTTCATTGTTATTTAAACACGATATTTACTCAAAAAAAAGTTCACGAAAAATAAATAAAAAGGCTTTTAAAATAGTTTTGACATTTTCACATAATATAAACGTTCTAATTTTCAGAAAAATAACCAAAATATCAATAAATTTTACACGTGACAAAATATAGTGAAAAAGAACAATTTTTGTTTACAAACATTATGTTAGGACCAAAACCCATAATACACATATACCCAATTAAAAGTCATATTTTTGGAAAAATATAGGTATTGTTTAAATATACCTACCTAAACATATAAAACAATGAAAATGGGAAATATTGGTTATAATTAAGGGTTAAAAATGGGGTAATTATGCTAAATAAATCACTCTATATATATACATATTATTGTAATCATAGGACTAACGTGTGCGCTGAGCATGCAATGCACACGTGTCTCCAAAATAATACTTTATTAATAATTTATACATTCTGTATAAAAACATTATTTGTTGTGTATATTATATTTTGTTTTAATTACAACAATAATTTCGTTGAAATATAAAAATCCATATATTTTTAATTTGTTAATGAAATTTGTAATTTTGTTAATTAAAAAAATAAAATAAAAATGCCGGTCAGTAGGGGAGGGTGTGCACTTTTATCGTTGGGTATGATACTGGTGGTAGATATATCGAATTTGAAATTAATATTTTGAAAACAATAATTTCTTTCGTTAAAATGATTCTGAGGAAAGCTTAGGTGTATATATATATAACACGAGTATTTCTATAAGCATTTATATATATACGGAATTTCATACAAAAATAATGCATGTTGTAAACAAATTTAAATGGGTAACAAAAAAAAATCGTAACACCGATTTTATAATGAATATATTGACGTACAATATTAGTCTTGTGTAATATTTTCAGATCTTAAAACCTAAAACTAACAATTTTATTTAACATATGTTATTTAGGTATAAATTATTTCTACATTTAAAATTTTTATAAATAGCCCATAGTTGAGAAAATATTTTTGAGAAAAATTATTAACTCAATAGTATAATAATTAAGTATATATTATGTGAAAAATTCAAGTCTTCGTGCGCATACACATTTTCCCCCAGAATTTTAAACACATTTCATATCGAAATAATATATGTTGTCAAAAATTTACATTCACGTTTATCGTATATTATTTAAAAAAAATTAAATAATGACATCTCTAAAGTACTAACTAGATGTAATTTACTACCGGAAAATGATGCTGAATGTAGTGATTCTCCAATTATACAACTTTTGGTACAAACATAAAAAAAAACATAACATTGCTAAACCAATACATTCGTTCAGAATGTAAAAAGCGGTAGTGGGTAAGCCATCAAACAAGTGGTAATGCATTTTCTTGCCAAGGTTTTTAGTAAATTGTAATACAAATGAATAATATTCTATATATAATTTGAAAATTTTAGAGGATAATAAGACTAGAATAAAACAATAGTAGATAATACTAATAATGGTTTTAATATAATATGTACATTTTTTGAAATCGACTTAAAGGCCAACCACGATGTTCTTGAATTCTAGACAAAATCCTGTTATAACGGTTATTTGCGAATATAAAAAAAAAAAATAATACTTTATTTCGTCGAGTAAGTAACAAACCCATTTGTTTAACGTTTAAAATTAAAAGGTAATTAATTAGGACTATTACTTAACTAATTAAAATGCAAAGAAAATAAGGGTACTTAGGTAGTTTTTATAAAACTTAAGTCATCTTAAGTCTTAAAAAAAATAAATTTAAAAAAAATAATAATACAATAATTATCACTACCAACATTAAAACTTAACATAATAATATATTTTAATAATTACAAATATAGTTTGATATTAGGTTTTTAATGATAAGTTAAGACACCTTATATCTGCATTATAGATGTTTGTTTGTAGTTACTATAGTATGGTAAAATGGGTGTAATATTGATAAGGGGGGAAGAATTTGGTTTTCATTAAGAGTTGTTTATTAAATATTATTTCAAAGGCACAGTGTTTAGAAACAAGTTGATTATAAAAATATTAATCGTTGATAAAGATTTTTTCTGACAATTTAACTTGACGTATTAAATGAGAGTTATCGAAGTGCGTTATAATAAATTAAATTTGAATTCAAAAAAATTATAATTGAAAAGTAAGTAAAACATTATATTATTACTTTATTATTTAATAATATGCCTAACCCGAACATAACTACATTGTTGTACAAATTAAAATAAAAGGAATTATTATCGTAATACATTAATTTCATCTTGGGGTGAGATTCATAATGACAATGGGGCGAGTATGATTTAATATCGTCTGTTATTTATTGTTCAGTAGCTTATAAATACAAAACAAATGACTGGGAGAACTTACTTAAATTATTCAAATGTTACTGTAGAAAATGCTTTATTAACTGCAGTCAATAAAAAGTATAAAACGGATGAAATAAAACTAAAAAAAAGTAGGTCAGTAGGGATGGAAGCTCTTTGTTCGTTGGGAAGGATACTGATATTGGATATATTAATTAATTCTATGTTTTATCGTGGGTGCTCATAGGGTCAATTTTTGGGGGTGGGGTACAAATTAAAATAAAATAAAATATTTTTATATTTACCGCCGATTTTATGGTATCCTGGAATAATAATCTCCGTAACAGTAATCCCAAAAATGAGTTTTTCAAGCAGCTGTAACTCAATTTTGAGCTTAAAATAATATTTGAGTTTAGGCATTCAAATTAATTTCAAAAATGTATCTATCTATATACAATCTCTATCAAAAATAGAAATTTTTATTTAAATTCTTAATTCTATTCGGTACACGTGTATACAATAGTTAGTTTTTTTTATAATAGTAACTCTTATTTTTGACACCGCATTCGAAGAGGTAATTATTTTTTAAATTAATTTTGATGTATTAACCCATTAACTATATTTATAAATTAAAAACTGGAAGAGTTACAGCAGTTTAAAATTTTAAAATCTATATTTAACGGCTAAATCAGTTAATTTCGAGTTTAGAACATGTTCAATCATAATTAATACAACAAAATTAGTTTAAAAAAATTTACGTATCCAAATAATTAAATGTCAAAAATAGCTATTGAAAAAAAGTGCAAATTATTGTACACACGCGCACCGAAAGGGTTAAGAATTAAAATATCAATTTATTTTTGATACCAGATTCAGATAGATACCTTTTTAAAATAACTTTTATGCCTAAAAAATGTCCTGAATGTAAAATTAACGAAATACAGCCACTCCAATACTTTGGGAATTATTTTTCCTGGAATTATTATTATTCTAATTTATTTTCGGGGATTATTATTTTGGTTGCTGGTTTTATCAATACTCGACTATTAGGTAATTATCCGTAGTGTCATGTCCTTCCATTATACGTATGGCACCCATAGACAAAGATCAAATTCTACATTTTTAAATTTGGCCCTTCTAATGAATCATTTAATCGAAAATAATTGAAAATTTGACTTGTACATAATATTTAGATAACTAAGAACGGTATGATTTATTTTCCATTGGTTGAGTTATGATTGTATTTTTATTTCCAGAGAAATATAATTTTAAATGTAAATTGATTTTTTTGCTGCATTTCAATTGTATTGAAAAATATGGGTCTAGGACATTTCGGCGCGGCGTTTTTCGTGGCGTTTTTTTAAATTAAATTTGTAATTTTAAAATAATGGTTTGCAGGTATAACAATATAATACAATTTTAAAAGTACAAAATAAAAAAGCATTTTTAATTATAACAATGCTTTTTCATAAAAAAAAAAAAGGAAATAAATTGTAAATAATAATGAAATATAATCTGGAATAGGTATAATAGGTATATATAATAATAATTGTAATACGTTTTATATTTTATATTTTTGTATTGGGTATTCAAAATTCATTAATGTTTGACAAAAAATATTCGTATATACTCGTGTATAACGATTGATTTACAGTTAATACACTACACACTCATCACTTTATCTTAACTGCTGTACCAGCCGTTATAGCCGGTTTTTACGTTACACGATAACAGCTATATTTTACTGAATTGTACTATTGAAAGTTTTATTACGGCAATTTTTCATAATAATATACAATTCTATGATTATAGTTTTTTTTTTTTATACAATTATACAACCTATATTCTTCAGTGTTATTATAGGGCTGTATACAATACAAATAAATGATAGTTATAACTTATAATTTAATATATAAAAAATGATACAGATATAATCTAATTATACATTACATAAAAATTATAAAAGTAGAGTAAAATTCTATTAAAAAAAAGAGGACGCGCCGAAATTTCCCCGCGCCGAATTATCCCAATTCGAAATTCTAATAAATTATTTTAAAAATGTAGATAAGGAACAATACATTAAAAATCCACTCTTCCAGTCTACCGTTCACTTCCTCAAGACTCCCTCCAACCAACAGTTTATCATCTGCAAACAGTATGTACCATTGTACCTCACTCTGTATTTCATACGTCTGATAACAATGTAGAGAAAACACTTTGTCATTTTGTTTTCGTGGAATATATTGGATTCATGTAAATCGATTGTGCGCTTTCTATAAAAACGATTGTTTGAATATAATTTCGGATTTTACGTTCATGTTATTTCGGTACATGTAATTTATTAGCACGGGACTTTGTATAAATATATTATGATTATGGAAATTGTGAAATGTGTATGGATTATGCAGGCCACGGCATTTTAAATAATTAGTGTGACCATGTACACTATTCTAGCACTCCACGTTTCCACACTATATCTAAATTGTAAACATTTTCATCAATTTCGCAGTGGCTGTGTGTTACCAATCTTTTAGTGCTATATACCCAAAAACTCACTTTCTCTGTGCTACACCTTGCTTGCTTATTTATAACATACCTAATAAAATATCGACTTTTATATGTATATATATATATAAAAGGGGAATAAATGGAAGGACATGACACCACGGGACAATTACCTGATAATGGAATATTTGCTAAAACCAGTAACCAAAATAATAATCCCCGAAAATAAGTTGGAATAATATTAATTCCAGGAAAAATAATTCCCAAAGTATTGGAGCGGCTGTACTTTGTCAATTTCACATTCAGCACATTTTTCAGGCATTTTTAATCAATCGTCAAAATCGTTAATTTAATCGTCAATTTTATACCGTTTGTGGTCGCGATGATATGATGCGCGTTTCTTAACCTGAGTAGATAACCGTGGTTATATGTCAGCAGAAAATGTGTTTGTGATAACATTTTTTTCATCTTAACACACCAATATAATTAGACGGTTTTTGAAAATAGCAAAGTATATCAAACAGTGGAAAATGGTATACAACTTTCCGTCGGTTTTCGATTAATATTATCGTGAAAATATGTGATATTTCTGAAATTTTCTTCCGCCATTTTTACTTAATTTTTTTCATATAATACCTATATATCTATATTCTATATGAATTCGAAATGTACATACGTGTGTATTTTACGATTCCGATTGTAATCTTTGTGTATATGTTAATTATATTCTAATCTTCTTCAAGAATTACTTGAGGACTAATATGACCTGTAGTATGACTGTTTTCGAATTTCGCGACTGTATTAATTTGTGTTTTCCTCGGTTTTATGAAAAAAAGAAAAATACTCTCAGGAAAACAAACGATATTCCACCCCTCGTGTTTATCGTCAAATATATTGTACATTTATATAATATATGTATAGAATAATATTTTTACAAAGTTTAAAACGATGCGCTTTGAACCAAGTTTCAAGCAGTATTAATAAAATACTTCGAGAATTCGTTGGCGCAAAAGCATATTTCCCATAACTTGTTAGTTATTCCTTTTACTCGAAAAAAAAAAATACAAAGAAAAAAACGAAAAAAAGAAAATTGGGGATTAAAAAACTGAGGTGGATAATTTACATCAAATAATATGTAATTATTTGATAAATATTATATCTTACTATAGAGTAGATGTATTTTTTTCAGGCTTTAAAAGTTAAAAAAACAAATAATAGAAAAAATTACAATAAAACAATAATGAAAACATTACTTAGAGTTTACACATTAAACGTGGCTTTTTTAAAATGATTTGTTGGATTTCATAAGGTATATACTTGGTCATTACTATAATTGATTACTGTAATACTGAAAGTATGTAGACAGAGTTTGTATATTGCATAGACAAACACGGGCGTTAATAGTTTACCTGTTGTAAAATATTCGTACGATAATTTAATTTCTACATAAAAATGAATTGAGCTACGTAGAATATTGTTAGAAGTCACATTGTTTGAAAATAACTGAGAATATATTTTGTTAGTTTATCTTCAGATCTTCCTATTCCCACTCTGAGTCTATTGAGGAATTTCTAGGTTGGCCAGTCAAGTCCATTCCCTGATGACAGGGATTCCATTGGTCCAATCTCCAGTTTATTGTTGTCTATGGACAGATAAAGTTTGAACTTTTCTCTTCTTATTTCTTTCGGAAATTTTTCTAATGGTTTTGTCATTTTATGGAAACTCTTTCATGACTTAAGTCTAAAGTTTTAAATATTCTGTTCATGTAGTGGTTTTCCTAATCCTAAACGAGTCATACACAGTCAAAATACGCCTGATAGGTTTAGACTGCGCTAATCACCAGGTAGTTTTAAATAGTGGAAGCGTTGGCCAGGGACTGAAGATGAGAATTATAGCGCTGTTATATATATCATGTATGTCGAGCTGAACGTTATCTCAATGGACATTGAATGAAAGCATGAACTTTTCTCCATTGTAGCTGTGGGCTCGTCGCCCGCTCGTTCGTGGTAGTTGTGGCGTATTTTAAGTACTCTGTCAGACTGGCAATGCATTTGGGTGTTGTATAAGACCTCCTGGATGTCGTCAAAGGACTAGTGTTGGTGGATGGGGACATTAATGCTATTTTGCGATTGTGATACCACTGGGAGAATAGCAAAGATTAAGAACTGAATGGTGAATTTTTCTCGAAGAGAAATGTCTGGAATCTCCACCGCAAGCGAAATACCTCACTATCGAAACCACTAATGCAAAACCAATATCGACGTCGCCTTCGCATCTCCGGACCTGGCCAAGAGGATTAGATAATAGACTAATAGACTGTATATAGGAGAGCCATCAAGCGATTACTGCATGATAAATTTCTCAATTGCTGTAGAAGGGGCCAAAATAGTGAAGTCCAAACGAGGGTTAAACGCTAGAAAGACAGACTATAAGTCTTTCAAAGCTCACCTGAGCTTCGAAATCGGAAAATTAGAGGATTTTGCTATCGTGGAGAAATTGAGCAAGTGGGCATCTATGCTGACGGGGCTGATAGTAACCACGGCCACAAACCACATTAAGCCATTATGGTGAATGATAACCTTCAAGGTTTATCAAAGATCCCTACGTAGTGATCATTGCATGCCCGATGGTGGTAAGGATTGCTCTCTCCAAGAGGATAACCACACACTTTAGAAGCTGTAAAATATTTTCTGATGTTCAGAGGGTTTCCTGGAGGAAAGAAGTTTATTCGAAAAGGTCAACCGTTTGAAGAATTGTTTAAAATCTAATAGCACGCATCGAAACAGTTATGCATGTTGGGTGCGCTGAGTATGCCTGATGGTGAATATACAGAAATGGTACCCCAGATCGTGAGCCTTTTACCAAATGCACTTATTTCTAATGATCCGAGCCTAGTTAATGACGACGATGACCTACCGGGTAGCTTCAAAGAAGCACCTTGCGCGCGTGAGAGAGTTTTTAGGCCCATTAAGATCCCGAGGTTCGACCGTCTCTAAGGCATAATGTTGAAAGTCACATTTCTTTGCATAGGTCGTGCCCTGCTCATCGTAGTTAAGGTATCGATTAACCAAACATAGATAGCCGACGCTATCGTTTGGCAGTCAGAAAATGTACCCGGACAAAATAAAAATTTACCCGACACGGTTAATGGTTGTACATGCAGATAGCACTATTACTATTTTCCCGAATCCTGACACAGCTGCAACATGACTTATATTATCGTATGTTCTGTGATTATAATATGATAATATTAATAGTAAGGAATAATAGTAGGATAATACTAACGACGCTATATGCAATCATTAATCTAGTCGGGTATATTTTTAATTTTGTCGGAAACAAATCGGCTATCTATGTTTGGTTAATTTATGATTAGAGTGACTCTCTTAATCAGTCGATTTTCGAATCCAGGGAAGTCTGCAAAGGTTGTACCTCTATTTAAGAATAATACCACTACGCAGTCAGATATTCTTTCTTACAGGCCTGTGTTCGTGCTTCCTGTTTTCGGGAAAAACTTAGAGCCGGTGAGTTTCTTACGTATCATCGAAGAGATTCATTCGACACTTTCAAAAAATAATATTCTAAAAATATAAATCAAAACGAATAACATCTACTCCCTTAGTAATCAAATTGAAAATCATACTCGTATCTAATGTAATAAAAATATTATAAAACGAATAATACGTATATCTATCTCTCGAGCAACCAAATCAACAAACTTGTAACTATATGTATCTACTAATTTTGGAAGACAATACAAACCAATTTATTTTACCTACATAAGTTTGCATCATTTTAAAATATATGAACAATGGTTGATTGAGGAATTGAGTACCATCTTAAATGTACTTAAAATTTAGTGAAAACTATTGGAAATACATCTATAATTTATTTGATTAGCTATAGATAGTAAGAGCTTTACCGTTTTAGTATTACATTTACTATATAGTATATACACAAGATAAAATTAAAAACAATTTTTCTGATTCAAAAAAAAAAAAAAAAAACAAAACAATTCAATGGTTTAATTATTTTTCCATTCTTGCACGTTCACGGCATAATTCTTTTGAGTTATCTTATGGTTTCCAGTTTTGGACACATTTTGTGTAAATTTTTGTATTTAGACGTTTTTTACACGGTAATTTTAGTGAATTGCCATAACCCCGCCGAAGGTCATACGAAATTTACATTTTATTTCAACGACAATATCGATTCACATAATATTATACAGAGCAAATACGATGATAATAATAATGTGTATTTATTTCTACGGTTTGATAGTATATGTATGGGCGAGACAATTCCTATTATCTCGTCGCTCGATGCAAACCGCCGTCGTCGTCCGTCTAGACGTTTCTTTATAGATTTTACAGTGTATAGTGTAAAATTACATATACATACATACATATATATATATATATATATATATATAGGTATGCACATAATACCATTGATTGTACAACATTATATGAATTGCATCCTATTTTCATAAAACTAAGTGAATTGCGTCCCAGATTAGTATTGTCCAGAAGATACCATGAGGAGGTTGGCCGTACAGTCCTCTAAAAATTTCATTTTATTTTGAATTTGTATAATAAGTAAGTATAATATATAATGAGTAATTTATAGGTCCATCGTTTATGTAAAAACAATCTACACTTCCATTTCAATCTATCTTCCGCATATTATTCAGTTATACCGGCCCCTCTTTCCAGCAATATATATTTCTATCAATAATCTTACCGCCTCAGTCTCTTTCCTTCTCAATATATGCCCGTGCCGTCTCAATATATTCCCGGCATTTCGTCAACTTTCGAAGCTATTCCTATATTACCTCTTGTATACTCGTTCCTTATTATATTCTCTCAGTAACTCCACTCGTCCACCTTTAAAAAAAAAAAAGTAAAATTATAAAAGTATATTATATTTTGTTAAACCGGTACAAATTTATATGAAACGACTATAAATGACGTATTCGAATGCGGTCAATCTTTTATTATTAGATATATATATATATATTCGACCATTGTTTTGTCAAAAAGTCGGGGACGCAATGCACCGAACACGGATTATACAATATTATTTAAACGTACACTACATATACGTGCATAATATTTAACAGAACACGAGTATATCACTGGATAATCTGGTGTATAATAACTATAGTGATTGAATTGGAATACAATTAGATGATGGATGCAAAAGTATAATGAAAATTTGTGTTTCTAAATACTCGAATTTTATATTAAACGTTAAACCCATTAGAGGCCTTTATATATAATCTCTAATCTACTAAAAATTCTATAGACAAATAACAAATATAAACATTGCTTTTCGTTTAAAATAAAAACGTGTGAAGACAAGTTAATGTAATGATATCATTACATATTAACTCACAAGGTTTATAATAAATTACGCGAAATTGCGTACGACCTATACTACCATTCAGAATACTCTAAAATAATTTCTTCTTTTAAACAAATGTTTTACGTAATATGTTTAATTTTAATTTTTAAAACGGTAATTTCAGAAAATACCGAAGTTTTTCATTTCCCTCAGTTCTGTGCCTTTTTTTTTTTAATTGAACATAGATTTTTCGAGATTTATTTTTAAGTATAAGACCCAAAATTTGTATACGAAATTGAAAACTATTGCTTGATTACATAACTTAATACATAACATAAAATCTAAACAATCGAACTATTTTTGGGGCCTATAGGAACATTTAAATTGTCGGAATTCGCATTTACAGTGCCATCCGATAATTAGAGAACACCCCGGAGAGCTGCATTTGTACTTAAAATATTAAATTTTCGAATGGATTTTTCTGTTTAATGTTGCAAAGTTTTTTTCTTGTCGGCAATGTTCACAACAGCCCGTATTCAAATTTTGAGTCTTTATATACGGTAATAAATATAGATTTTTGCGGTCAACTTCAAGAATATTTGGTCTGAAATGTATAGGTAAACCTATACGGTTCTATTAAAATTTACGGGAAATTACAATTTGATACAATGTTATTGTTGTCCCATCTTTGCGTTCTATTTAGAAAATTTACACGAGGTACGATGAAATGTTTTTTTTTTTTTTTTTTTTTTTTTTTTTAACGACTGGTTACGGCGTCCCCCCGCGTACTCCCCCGAATCAAATACCGAATTAATAAAGTATATAAAATGAATTTAATTAAAATTGAAATGAAATTAATTTAATTGAAAACCATAATCCGCAATCTCCTCGTTTGAGCAATATCGACTATAACATTTCGGACAGATCGTGCGGTGTATGCGCGAGATTACACGCGCTGCAAAGGTCATATTATTATATACGAATACAGCATCCGCCGCGTAACCCTATGAATTGTTTAGTTTGTCCATTATCATAACCGTGCGGCGTATGTACATCACACGTAGTAATATTGTACCGACCGCTTATTGTGATTTATAATGTACCATACACGATAAAGGATAATGGAATATCGTATAATAATATATTAGGTATATATTTTTCAGGGTTTACACGGTGTTGGTAACACTGTGCACGTGATTTCGGTGCGAGAAAATTCGTGATAATAGTTATGTTGAGGTATATATATTATATATATATATAATATAAAGTTAAATGGATACGATATTGATATTATACGCACCTGATGTCTATGAAGAGGACGTGGTACACCCGATTTTAAGGGGTCCTGTACAGACAATTTTTATGAAAATCCAACAACTCGAATTTACTTGTATAATGTATTTTAAAATAGTCTTGTGTCAATACCCCATTTTTTTTATTGTCGCGCAAGTGTCGATATTTGTTGAAAAAGTATTTTTATGCCATTTTTAATTTTTTACCGACTTCAGAATATCATGGAATGGTAAAATAAAAATCAATTATAAAAAAAAAAAAATTATCCAGCGACATACGTAGCCGATTTTTGATAGGTAAATTTTTACACGTTTTATGAGTTGTTAAAAAACCAATTTTTTGATTTTTTTTTTGATTTTTTACAATATCTATAAATCTTAAAAAATGAATATAAAACTACGTAAGATTGTAGTAATATTTTCAGCTATAAATTGTTTTTTTTTTTTTTTTTTTGTGTTTCTTACATGTCTGCAAGTTAATAAAAATGAAAAATGCTATTGCAAGTTTTTCGTTGAAAGTTTGTAGGTACAACGTCATCATAACTATAAATTATATCCAAATTTTTATATTTTGTGATTTATTCAGGTAATTAGTGAGTAAATATTTTTTTTTGTAATAATTAGTATTATACATATATTTATTATAATAAAATCATATCAATAAGTACCTATATTACTTTCAAACAATTTATTTTATCAATAAAAATCATTGTTATTAAATTTAAGAATTTAAAGTTGGATAATAATATTATTAATATAGTTAAAAACAAAATTAGGTAAAACACTGATGGAAAAATAATGAGATTATTTAAAATTTGAAAATAATATTATTGTCCCACTAAATACAGTTGAAAACAAAATAAGATAAAATATGGGCAGAAAAATAATGAAATTATTTTTAAAAATTCCATTAATCTTTAAAAAGTATTTAGAATACTGTATTGAATACTTTTAAAAAAAAGTATTTAAAAAATAATCGAATAAAAAGTTTGTGGCTATATTAACCAGATTGGGAATGATTAATTTATGAGTGACAGCTGAGTTATAGTTTCATAAGTAGTTAATTCGGAGTACTATAAACTTATTAAATTATTTATTTACATAAATCTGTGTGTTTTTACAATGTAAATTTTTGTTCATTAAAACTTCAAAGTTGAGTTTTAATAAAACTATATTTAGCATACAATCTAAATTGTATACCGTGTGTAAATTAATAATTGCGAAGTCAGTAGCCCTAATTCTTAATATAGTGCCAATATTTTACTGCATTTTTTTAAATAAAATATTTGACTAATGGACTGTGTTTTGCATGATTTACTAAAGAAGACTTTTAAATTAAAAAAAAAAAGTCAAATTCTTTTTTTTTTTAATTTTTTCAAAAAAAATATTTTGAAAAATTTGAAATTAACAATTTTATATAGTTATTTATCTATAATTTTGATAAAAAAAATTGTCGAATTTGGTTGAGATTTGAATGAATGAGAGCAATTCATAATTTTAAAAACACAGAAAAATATTGCAAAATTCTATCTATTTACAAGTATTAAAAGTGTGAAAAGCGTACAATTTCGCAATATTTTGCTATATTATTGAATTATATGAATTTATTTCCTTCATTCAAATTTCCACAATATATTTTCTAAACATAAAATGGCTATTTTCAAATTTTTTTAATGGTTTTTGAAATATTTTTTTTGCAACTCATGCGAAAACAGAGGGTATTGGTCATATATTTTATTTAAAAATACAGTTAAATATTCGAACTATTTTAAGAATTAGGGCTACTGATTTTCCAATTAATTTACATACTGTACCTATATAAAAAAATATATAACACTAAATAATGTAATTTATTTCTTCGCCAATTATTTTAAGTATATATCTTTTTTTTTTACAATTTAACTGATATTCTGTTATTATAAATTATGAACAAAAATTTAATTCATTTATATACAAAATACATAATATGTAAGAACTTGCATGAACAAAAAATTACATTTTTTAAATTCTCTTTAACTTTTTTAGTTAAGTCGTTAATTAAGTAAATTTTTAATTATAACTATTAAAAAGAAAAAAAAACGGTTTTAATTTATTTTACTTTATCTAGTTAATTTAATTATTAACACGATGTATCCTTGATATATATTATGTACTATGTACTATGCATAACCTAATATCGATAACCTAATACGCATTATTCTGTACAATAATTAGTTTAAGTTGAAAAAACTGTTCCATTGAGTCATAAATAATTCGCTATTAACGCATCTTTATTGTATACCCGGAATTATCGCAGTTGAAATAATCAACTTAATAGATTTTGCATAAAATATTTTATCGTTTATATATCAATTGAAACTGAATTAAGAATGGTTCTTCTGGAACCAATTATTTTAGTGATTACCACAAACTTTAATAAGTACTTGTAACAGCACCTACCTACCTGTCGTTTTAATTATTTGAAGAATACCAAGAATACCTAAAAGAAAAATTTCTTTACTCCAAACCTTTTACTCGACTCTTTCTATAAAAAAAAGTTATTAACAAAAAAAAAAAAAAAATAATAATAATATATATCATTGTAAAATAAATGAATACACCATTTCACTCAAAAAAAAAAAAAAAATATATAAAAATTACCTCTAAAAGTATGAATTTAAAATATTTTGCAATGAAAAAGCTTTTTGCCCAAAAACACTTATTGGACGCCTTCTACTAAAAAAGTGTTTTATATCATCAACATATTTTAGAAATTAGAAAAAATCCGGTCAGTATAAAGAGTAAAAACACTATGCTCGTTGCGTAGGATAATAGTTGGCGGTGGATATATTGAATTTGGAAGCAATGATAAATAATTTCTTACGATAAAATGATTATGAGCAAAGTTTCGATGCATATAACATGAATTTTTACTGTCGGTAATAACTAAAATTAACTATTTTGTGGTAAGAAACTTAAAATTTTTTAATTGTTATAAATAGCCAAAAATTGGCAATATAAAATTATTTATGATAATTTTAGACTTAAATCAGTTTTTGGTAAAAATTTAGACTAATTTTTTCCCCAATAATCTAATAAATTTTCATACTGAATTAATAATTGTTGTTGAAAATTTAATTGTTATTATTATAAAGTGAAATGGCTATTAAAAAAATGTAGTGTACCTATGAATTTTTTTAATTTGAGTATAGCTAGAAAATGACGTATTTTTAACATTGCGTAGAACTTTCATGTATTAAGATCTAAAATTAACTCCTTTATGATGAAAAAATTTCAATAAATTGAATGAAGACATTTTACGACTTTAGGACCATTTTTTACAACGAGAAAACCATATTGGATTTTAACGTTTTTCCTTACCTATCTCTTTGTTCGTTTTTTCTTACGCATTTATCGAAAATATTAAAATTAAAATAATTTTAATCAAATCAAATGATGTAAATTTCAATACGGATCGGAGTGTTAGGTAGTGGATATGAATATTGAACAGTGTATGAGTGTGGCAGAGATGAAAATGTTAAGATGGATGGATGAGTGGAGTGTTTAGTGAGGAGAAAATAAGAAATTAATATCTAAGGGGTAGTATAGGAATGGCTCAATTAGTAGACGAAAAGAAGAAGAAAATATTTAAATGGCTAGGGAATGTTTAAGAAAGGATGAGATATAGGCAGTAAGAGTAGTAAAGATATTTATGTTGAAGAAAATAGGTGAAGAGGAAGTCCAAAAAAGAGGGGGGGAATGTAATAGTGGATGATATAGAATTATACCATTGTAATAATAATTACATAGTATGTATATTTCAGGATTTTATTTTTATTGTTTATATAATGTTTATTAATATAATCAATTAAGTTATGATGTGTATGAACGATTTTGATTAGGTACTGAACTGTATATAACCTATCACTGATTCACATTGTATTAAATCTTGTTCAAGGGGCCGCGACACCTGCGATTTTTAAGGGGTTCAGTATAACAATTTTTAAGAAATATTAGGAAAAATAAAAATCTAACAATTCAGAACTATTTAAGTACATTCTATAATTAATCTGAAAATATTCGTATCGCATTTTTTGTTATGTAAACATGAAATTTTCGCCTAAAAGACCAGTATAAGAGTTATAAAATTGTGGAACTTTGAAACTTCGGATTTAAAATTTGTAAACAGATATAAATGTGTCGACCTGTCTTCTAGGAATCATTCGAGAAATTTTTCTTTATTATTACTGAATGAAATATAATCAATCTTTAAAAACTGCTATTTTTAATAATAAAAAACATGTAAAAAAAAAAAAAAAACGCCTCGATCGGTCACTAGAAGACAAACTGATGAATTCAAAACCATTATCAGCATTGAAATCTGACTTATCTGCAAAGTCCACAGTTTTATGACGATTGGTTATATTGGTGTTGTGGCCCCTTAACATCTTTAAAATATTTTAGACGACCGTCTGATTATTATGTATATATATATATATTATTATTATTTATATATTTTTATATCGATTTACGTAGTAATATTATTTAAAAAATAAAAAAAGTTGTTTAATTTGTGAAATAAACAAAGAAATAACAAATTTTGTTGTATGCGATTCTAAACCAACGAATCACATGATATTTATGAATTTTCGGAGTACCTACCCTTAAATGAAATTAAACTTATTTCAAAATATTGTACTCTGTTCCTATTCTGATTTACTGTAATTTTTATACGTAAAGTATAATTTAAATTAATATATTGAAAATGAGCCATCTGCCAAATTATTATTATTTTTTTGTTTTTGTTTAATTGCAAGTAGGTATTAATTAAAATTATACATTTGGGAACGGATTAGCCCTTCAATATTATAACCCTAAACAAATCACTGAACAAGTAAGCCTTATCTATCGTTCGGGTTTAACGGGTTTTACGATATTTAGTAGATATTACTGCACTCAGTTTGTTTTGGAAAAGTATTTTTATTTTTTTTTAGTGTCTGTACTTTTGTACTTAAAATTTATTTATTACAATATACGATTTTCGATTATGGTCGAGATGCAGACTTATATATAGCAGACTTGTCCGATCTCCGAGGTCAGCCTCGTGACCACTATATGCAGTTGCACCGCGTAGTACATACGAGTATAATGTACAGGGTATCTATATATTGATTTTATGTAATTTTATTTTTATTATAATATTTATTCAATAAAAACAAAAAAATAAGATGATAATTATGTATATCTAATTTCTACAAAAACATATATCTTATATAGTTTTACTAAAATTAGTAATAATTTGTTTTTTAAATACTTTTAAAGTTTGTGAATATGTATACATTATCTACACGAATGTCGAATGAATTATTGACCGAGCATATAAATAAAAGTTTTAACCACAACATTATAGTTTTCAGTAAGTGAACTTAATTTCTTTTGATGTTTTTTTATTGGAAATACCATAAAATATTTTATTGTAAGTTACTTTTGGTAACCTGATTTAACGTCTAGTGCGGGAAAATTAAAAGTATTTAAAAAAAAATAATACGATAAAATATCTAATAAAACAATCAAACGATTACATTTATAGATTTATAAAAATAGTTCTGTTATACCCTGTACATTGTCCATGTCGTGTCTCTCGCAGACGATTTTTTTTTTTTACTCCAATATCGAACTGTATATGTAATAAGTATGTAACAATGTAACAATTGTAATATGTATACATTGTGCGACCATAATTTGTAAGTATAAAGTGCTAAAGGGGACAATTTTTAAAATTCTAAAATATTTTCACCTTATCGGTTAGGTTTAACAACCTTTACATCGTGATAAATGTATATATAGGTAGGACAGGTAGGTATAGTATCATATTTTGTAAGAAAAATTGCACTGCATAGGCACTTTATTACGAAACAATAATTTTTTATTTTAGTTGATACAGACTTCTTTTTAAGAGAATGCCACATGCCGGTTTTTTTGTGAGGTTTTGTGGGCAATTATTATGACACTTTAAGGAAAATAAAATTGTATCAATTTAAAAATATTTAAGTATATATTTTTTTAATATTTAAATTAACAAATAGTCTTATGTCAGTATCATTTTTTATTGAGAAATTTAATAAAAATTTACTAATCTTGTTTAATTCTTACTTTTGTATTTCAAGTTTTGTGTCTTTCACAATGATCGCAGATCGTTAATATTGATACCCGATGATGAGAAAATAAGAACTTTTTCTGACTTTTGTCGGAAGATTTGTTTTGTAAGTATTTTACATCTATAATGGTCGATCTTCAAAAAAGTATAAATTTAAAAATATAAAAAAGAACAAAAATTACTGACATATTGTCATATTTTTATTGTTATAAAATCATTATTAGGTATTTAAAATAATTTCACTCCGATTATTCTAGCCGATGTAATACTTAAAGTATGAAAAATAGTTTTACTATCTATTTTTTGGGATTTGGCGTCCTTTTAAGTCTAGAAAATTATGAAAATTCGTATTCTATGATAAATGGAGTATTGAGCGTTGGTGCTTGTGACTGAATTTCATTCAGACCATTTCTATTTTTAACATTAAAAATATGTACGGCAAAAGGAGATTGACACATTTCTAAAGGCAAATACAATTTTCTATTCATTCGAACTTTGAAACTTGATGTGCAAATGTATATTTATTTTCAATCAAATTTCTCGACTACTATTTGTTATTATAATGTAGTTATTGGGTGAGGGAAGATTTTATTTCTGTAGGAATGATATTCCGAAATGCTTTATAGTACTAACTTCTAGGGGTTTAAACCGAAAACTAAACTGGTTTTTAAAAATATTCAATTTCAGTCATTGGTATTAAGATTCTATTCGTAATAAATCAAATTTGAAATCGTATATCTTCGTTGTGTCTGAGTGTCTGTCAGTCTCCTAAATAATCATCATGGTCACTGATTGTTGATATTTTAACAAATTGTTTGAATTCCGATTCTGTTTAAATTATTTATTTCAATTCACTAATTTTAATTCATCAAAAATATATACATTTACAATAATCACATAGACGTGTACTTGTGTTTCCTTAGATTAAGTATTATAGTATTATATGGACTTATTTTTCTTGAATTTTATATTATACACTTTTTTATTTTTCATGCATTTTCTTAATAGTAAAATATGATAATATAGAAATATGGAATCCTAACACGTTCTATGAGTGTGATTTTCTAAGTTTTTTAATTTATTAAATTTTAATTTGGATAATTTGTATGTATATATTTTGATAAACATTTTAATTCTTATAGGCCAATTAATAAATAGTTTATTAGTTGGATATGGTTTTAATGTTCCAAATGCCAACACATTTATTTTTGTTTCCGGTATTGTTTTCAGTTTTATATACTAATTTAAATTTTATCCGGATTCATTTTCAACTTTAAATACCAGTTTGGATATGAATTTGAGCCCCGGTAAATTTTAATGTCGAAATTGATATTAAATAACGGTTTTAAATATTTACACAAATGAGATAAATACAAATTTCCAAACTATATATGCGTGGGACATGCATTTTTACGCGTCCTATTTAAATTTCGGGGATCTTATAAAAAGAGAGCTGCCAAGGGAATTCCTTGAAGGGACGGACTCACCCAGTTTTTACAACATTGCAGGCTATACTTATGTATACGTGATTCTAATTTTAAATCGTAAATAACGCAAAGGTCGTGATTGCGAGCTCATATTTTCTTCCTTTGAGTCGAATGTGAAATACAGTCCGATTTACAAACGATTGAATTTTACGAGTTTTGCCGCCCGGATCGATTTACAGAGTATAATATTCAATTCGATTCGTTTCGGGCGAGTATATATACAGTAAACTGCAGCTGCGCGGTTTTCGCTGGATTTTTATAGGTTTATATATTATTATATTTTATGTGCACGGCGGCTGTTTTATTTTAATTTCGTCGTATAATATAAAATATAATTTAACGAAAACTATTTTTTCCGTAAAAACCATAAAGAGAATAAATAAGGAGGGAATAAAAATACAGAATATTATGTCATCCCTATCGCTATCGAACTGTCAATGTTCATTTTTTGCCATTTTACCTGGGATGTGACATTGTTGAACCGTAGTGTAACTCGCATCTGGAAATCGTATTACTCATATTTCGTATTTTCAACCCGACATGTTTCGTTTAATATAGATTTAAAGCTATCGGTAGGTACTTTCCACATTATATTATACGGCAAAAGCCAGCGCGCGCATGAGGGAGAATGTTATTTGTGATTATTCGACCGAAAGTGCGTTATTTTGATTTTTCTATGCGTTGCGTACATACACATTGCGAAAATGCCTTCCTATATAGAATTGCGTACAATATATTATGTTTAAATATAATATTTTTTTTTTTTTTTAATAAAATATTTTTGCCAACCTTTAGACATTTACCTATACGTATAGAAACCAGGGAGACGAAATGGGTTAAAATTATTTGGTTTGAAAATGGCTTTGATTTTATCAAGATTTCGGTTTTCAGAATCGAAAACGATTGTTATTTTGTGATTACTCGTTTGCGAACAGTTTCGATTTTTTTTCCCCCGTTAACCGTTTTGACAAAGCTGAAGAACCGAAACCGGATCCAGATCCTAATTTTTTAATAATTTAAAGGACCTTTAAGGTACTTGAACCTTGTTAAAAAAAAAAATAAATAACCCATTTATTCTGTTCTTAAAACTGAGGTTTTTTCCAATTCATAGTTTATTCTTGACTTATATTATGTTCACCCGGTACGTAATTCTAAGTGTATTAGAGCTAATTATGCATTTTCGTAAAAAAAAATTTAACGGCATTTTTCAATCACAATGGATAATAAGATGAGTGTTCATTTGTTTTGTTCTTACTGTTAGGTAACTATATTGTGTGATATAATTACGACGGTTGTCATAAAACTAAGGTACAATTTTGTTCATATTTTCGATACCGAAATTCAACCGGTTTGGACGTGTTTTACCTTATTTTACTATGAATAAACTATCTCTAGTATACATTTAAGCAAGGCTGGGCATTAACGAGTTAAAAGTTAAAATTAAGTTAAAAAGTTAAGTTAATTTTAATTGAGTTACTTAACGCGTTACTTTTTTTTTTCAGATTAATTTTTAACTTAACAAGTTACTTTTTTTTATTAAAATTAACGTGTTAACTTCAAGTTAACTTTATACAAAAGTACCTATCTAAATTAAAGTAAATTTTGCCCGAAGAACAATGCGAAAATGTTGGCCGTTCATGAATATTGGGCTGAGCCCGGTCTTTTTAATTACATGGAGGCTGGTATTTATGTCCAACTAGTATAGAAAATAGTAGTAGGCACTGCTTATTTTACACTATATTAGTGTGAATCAAACAATAATGGATATCTTGGAAGTCAGAAATTATTTTCTGATTTCTTATTTATGCATGGGTTTTAAAATGACGTGTTGTATTTTTATTTTTACACGTATACACTTTTTCAGGCAGAAGAAGTCCCCAGTAGTTTTCTCTAGCGTAAAGAATAATCATCCTTTTTTACCTGTTTACGACATAATAGGTCTATCGACTTTTTTTCCTAATTAGAAATTTTTAACTTTTAACTAAGTTAAGTTACTTTTTTTTTCAAAGTTAACTTTTAACTTTAAAAGTTAATAAAAAATATACGAGTAACTTTTAACTTAACTTAGCTTATATTATTTTCAATTAACTTGAATTAACGAGTTAAAAAATATCGTTAACTTGCCCAGCCTTGCATTTAAGCTTAATTGATTTGAGTTTTGACACGTGCACACAGTTGCAAACATGACTATTTTGATCACTGTATACACAAATGTGGAAGTGTGTGCAGCTATATTTTCATGTTAGAAAATTGAATCCTACATAGATTCGTAAAAGAATTTCATCTGTGTGTAGTCAAGAAGCGACATTGAGATAACAAGTGTTAATTTGGTGTTCGAATTTCGATGACGGCCGAGGATTTATTATCTCTTCCGACACATCTATACTACTGGTTGGTTTTCGAACCTTATTCAATTATTTCAAAAGACCCGGAACTAGAACAGAATTCAAAATTACTATTGGATGTTTCAAACTTTTTTATTGACACTAAAATTACGCGTTTAGATTTGAATTTGTTCTTTTAATAATATTATGAGTGATTTCTTTCAACGATATGAGATGAACTAATAAATAAGTTTCAAAATCTTGTGTTTCTAGGGAGGTATGCAACATGCATAATATCATATGTAAATTATTTATATGCGAAAAGCATATATTTTTTTATAGTCATTTTAATTTTTTCTGCAAAATTATCAATTTTGAGGTATTTAAGCCCAAATAGTTGGTAAAATGAGATTTTAAGACCTGGGTAAAAATTGTGATTTTCAATGATGAATAACACGACTAAAAAATAAAATAAAAATAACAGCCTCGATCGATCCCTAGAAAAAAAAAAATGATATGAGTTATGTATACTACACCGAAGCTACGCTCAGAATCGTTTTATTGA